>JAOUQX010000028.1:294013-310666 GCA_028566295.1 Liobagrus marginatus
TTAGTCGTCAAAGCATTTCACTGTATGTTGTACCACGTATAATGTACATGTGACCAATAAACTTTGAACTTTGAAAACAAGGCTGTAAATTTCATTGCTCAGCTTTCTTTATTGTACTATCCCTGTGTGTTTCCTTCACATCTCTACTTGTACTTGCATCGTAGCTCACAGCCCCTGCCCCACTGCTTGGCCGTTCGGGCCTTTTGGGGGAGTTACAGAACAACAACTTCTGCGATGTGGCCTGTGGCCGTGGTGGAAAATCTGGGAATACATTCTGCATCACTTCTTCGGGACTGCTTTGTGAATTCAATGATAAAAGGATGCTGGATAAGTGGGTAGACCTGCGGGTGAGTGTGTGCCACAGAAACTGTATTTTCACTACAGAGCTCCAGTATGGATGATGCATTAGGGCTGTTAGTTTTTTTTAATATAGTCAGCTTTATCTCTGATTCTAATTGGAATGCGGTTTAGAATGTTTTTGATACTCTCAGGATTACAGTTGGCAAAGTGATACTAATGTGTAACCTCTTGTGGTGGTGTAGCCGGAGCTGTTTCATTGTAAGTGAGTTCAGAATGCCAGGAAATCAGCAGCAGCCATATCGCATTAGTTTTAAAAAGTGAATTGTACAATTCTTTTCTACATGCAAATGTTTAATGTCCACTTTGACTCTGCTTTTTGATGTATGTGGCGCTCTAGACCAGCACAGCAAGTGCCCTTTTTGTGACTGAGGAGCTGATTTTCTGTGCGTGTGCTGAAGGAACTATGCGAGTGTTTAATCCGTCTGACCTGCACTTCATTTGTACCCTGCCTCGACCTCATCATCTGGGCACCAACATATCTGCCGTCATGCAGGCCAGGTGGGATCACGTAGTCTCGTCTGTGAGACATCTACCTGTATATGGACGACAATTATTTAGACTAGAAATACTAAAAATGCACCTTTATTTCTAAGCAGAGCAAAACATGGTGCCTCATGTATAAACCTTACAAACTCTGTTTACCCCAAATAGCAAAGTAGTGAAATGAAATAACCAGTTAGTGAATGTTAAAGTAATGAGTGTGTTAATATGATTGCGAACATTAAAGCACAAGTAGCTGAGTACACTCAGTTTAACAATGAGAATTGGTGGAAAAGAATTTATAATCCCCAAAATATTATACAAATAACCCTACATTATATCATTTTGTTTGTAGTGTAATGGTCGTTTTTCTTTTATGAATAAGCTTTTAGAATAATTTTTAGATTGTTGTTTTTTGGGAGGTTTCAATTTAAGAAACGGAAGATAATATAAATTGAAATAACCACTATCTACCTTTTATTTTGTATCTGCTCACTTACGCACACTGTGTTTATGTGTAAGATTGTGTTATTATTTATCCATGTATAATGTATATTTATGCTCGTGTGTGTGTATATGTACTCAAATTTTTACTCTTACAAACTTCTCATCTATGTAACATGCATTTAGTGATGCACTAAAGTGTTTTCCTTTGCTCTTTAGGCTCTGTGTCTAGCTTGACTGACCAGAACAATGTGCTTACTGAAGATGAATTAGTTGGCTGTCCGAGCAAAATGTCTTTTCTCTTTCATTTTTTTAGCCACCTGTTCTGCAACAATCCTGATGCCCGTTACCCAGACTTGGTAGCAGTGACCTATGACCCTGTTAACCTCTGGCTGTCGTGTGTATACAATGACCACAGCCTGTATGTGTGGGACGTTCAGGATTTGCAGCGTGTGGGAAAGGTGTACTCTGGTATTTACCACTCTGCCTGCGTGTGGGACCTGCAGGTTCGTTTAAAATAAGTTTAGTTTAATACTGCAGGAGTTAAACCTACAGTTCATTAGGATGATCAGATTTGACCGGTAGATTAGATTAAGTATTTATCCTCTTAGAGCGGTTTTGGCATTGACTTTCCCTATTTGTTCCAAATGTCCTCAAACACTTTGGCCAGATGCCAGAGTTTTCACATAATTGGCACAATTTATTTAGTGATTTCTTAAATTTTGTAAATTCTCTTGTACCCCAGCAAATGACCAACTTATTATTATTATTATTATGCATATTTTGATACTTTAAGAGTAATTTACTGTAATAATTTCATTTATCTTATGTGCTTATCAGCTGTAATTAGTTTATCCTATTACTAAGCCTAACTTAGTTTAGCTACTTTAAATAACCAACAAAAGAAAAAGATGCAGCTTGTCTTATCATTCATTCATCCATTATCTAGCGTTTATCCTGTTCAGGGTCGTTAATCCCCGCTAATTTATAGTGTGAGTCGGGGTACACACTGTACAATCAGCAGTTAATCACAGGGCTAACACTTGGAGACAGACAACCATTCACACACACACATTCACTCCTATGGACAATTTAGAGTAGCTAATTTACCCATGTCCAATCACATGTGTTTGGAGGCGGGAGGAAACCGGAGTACCCGGAGAAAACATGCAAACTCCTTGTCTTATTATATTGACATTAAAAGGCATATTTTTCCCCGTGCCAAAGAACCTACAGCTTTATCTGTAGTTGTTGACACTAAAAACTGATTAGAGATTTGCTAAATAAATGTTGTTTAAATCTTTATTATAGAAGCAACAGTGTATTAGAACAAGGTAAAGATCTGTGTTTTGACTTGCAGTCAAACCCATTGTCAGTGATGTGCTGTTATTAAAAATATATAAACACCAAACAGATTTGCAAACCTAACCGCATGCAAAAGCTATTACTACACAATTGTAAATAACAACAAAGAAAGAAACACACAACATGCTGCGTTAGATATTCCGGCTTTATAGCTCTTACTGAGTAGTTAATCAGCATTGTATGCGGTGTGACTGATGTGCCACTGCCTTTCCCCAGATATGCCCTGGAGCTAAAGAGGAACCTCTGACAGGACTCATGTCTCCAGGGCTGTTCTTCAGCTGCTCAGCAGACAGCACAATCCGCATGTGGAGCACAGAGTCACATGTCAACCCGGCCAATAGCCATCATCTCAGCAGTGTGAGTTTGCTCTTTAGTCCTGTTTTCTATTGTGAACCTGTAATGTGAATGTTTGCCCACATCATTTTGTCCAGAAGATGGTGCTGTAGTATTCAATACACTTTTCAATAGCTTTGGTCAAAAGTTAAAAAAAGAAAACATTTTTCAGGCCAAAAAGTGTACCCAAAAATAGATTTTCGATTGTCCTGTAAATATCAATAACTGACCGACATTTTGTTCCGCCATAAATAGTATTTTCAGGAGGTGATTTTTAAAGGCAGAAACAATGCATGCCTGCTTGACCCAGAGAGAACAGCCACCAGCTGCTCAGAGAAGCCAAAGGAGCAGCCCACAGAGAGCCGAATGGGCATCAGAACCATCTGTGTGAGTCCAGATGGCAAACATCTGGCCTCGGGAGACCGGAATGGCACACTAAGGTAGTGAACTTGCGACCACTTCAGTGTACTGGTCATCAAATTTATATTGGAGGATATAGGAATTGGAATTCTCCCAAGTTTTTCAAATCAGAAATGTTTGCTATTAATTAGCTTTTGTAAAAGTCAGGTTTTGTGCGATGATGCGTAATAATATTTAAAAGGTGGTCTCTAAATGGTTAGTTACATTCTCCGCTGGAAAAGTATGCATGTTTTGCTCCACTGTAATATTTCTTTTTAATCTTGAGCTCCATTTGTATCTTGCAGAATTCATGAGCTCAGTACTATGGAGGAGGTCCTTAAGGTAGAGCTGCATGAGTCTGAGATTCTGTGCCTGGAGTACTCCAAACCTGAGACGGGTCTGTATGTGATGTCATGTTCGGTTGGACACAAGGTAAATGTGAGAATTTGGCACGGTCTAACTAGGATCTATCTGTACACGTTGTTTGGGTTCTGTTAGGAATGAATCTGTTAGCGACAGCAGGTCGGGATCGCTTGATTCATGTCCTGGATGTTGAGAACGAGTACAGTCCACTGCAGACCCTGGACGAGCACTCGTCCGCCGTTACAGCTGTCCGCTTTGCCGGTGAGCCCTTTTCCTTTTGAATGTGACGTGTGTATGATGTGTGGATTATAAATCGGCAGTGGTATTTGCTCAGTGTTTTGGATGTTCTTATAAATTCTTTAAATCATCTAAAGGAAAGTGCTTTGGCTGAAAATGTAATTCAGTATTTCTACTTGTGGTACATTTTGTCTTTTCACATGCACCTATTTTTCTTTTCTCATGTGTTGTATCTGACTTCCTCAGCCAGTGAAGGGAAAGTGAGGATGGTCAGCTGTGGCGCTGATAAAAGTGTGTACTTCCGCACTGCCCACAGGGTGAGTGGATTTTGGCTTACTAATAGTTTGTACACTGCTGAGATATTTACTTCCACTTTTGGCAGTGACTGATTTTCACATCTTTTGAGATCCTTCACAGCTTTCTGATTTTACATTTTTTCTAGTTGTATTCATGACCTGGCCTTTAAAAAAGATTTTATTATGATGTCTGTATTATTGTAGTATTTTTAAATGCTCTTTGAAACTATGCGTTTTTAAAAAAAGTTTTCTTTTTTAAATTATAAGTTACCTTTATTGAAAGGAAACTGTCATAGTTTCTGGTTAAAGAAACAATATGATTAAGCTAGGGCTGTAAGTTATTTAAAAAAATTAAAATAAATCAGTAAGTTCAGTAATGTCTTTCATATGTTTGCCACTTATTTGTTTATTTCCCCACAAACAGACTTTCAAAGGAGTAAAATTTAAACGCACACATCATGTGGTGAGAAAGCGTACTATTCATGACCTCGATGTGGATCCGACCTGCAAGTATGCAGCTGTAGGCTGTCAGGACCGAAACGTTAGGTGAATTCATTCACACGTGCTGTCGCATGAAAGATCTTCTCCCATTTATATTTTATAGACTGTTGTAACCTTTTATCTCGATCCATAAACTCCGCATACAAATGTAACGTGATTTCATCTGGCAGAGTGTTTAACATCAGCAGTGGGAAACAGAAAAAGTCCTTTAAGGGCTCTCAGGCAGAAGATGGCGGTCTTCTAAGGGTACGTTGGCGTTCAGCAATTACTGGTTAATTGTGTGGAAGTAGTGGAAATTTAATGGGGTTTTATGACATTATGAATGTTTTACAGGTACAGTTTGATCCTTCGGGCCTGTATGTGGCCACTAGTGGTTCAGATAAGAATCTCAGCTTGTTCGACCTCCAAACTGGAGAATGTCTTGCTGCCATGTTTGGCCACTCGGGTAAACACTGTTTCAGCTGTTTAACATTCTGAGATATGATTGCTGAATTAAACTGACCTGATAAAAATAACTGTTATCAAAATGTAATATTTATAACATTTTCCACTTTACCAAATTGTAGGACATGTTTTAGTACAGTAGTTAACTGGCTCCATAGTGAATTAAAGAAGCAAATGGCATAAGACATGCACTATACAGTCGAACGTTTGTGGACACTTTACCAGCATAACATAACACATAGCCCTGACCTCAAACGTCATGAACACCTGTGGGATAAACATTGAATCAGTGTCAATAATACTATTATGGTTGAATGAGCAAATCCCCCCCAGTCATGCTCCACAATCTAGTGAAAGCAAGTGTCCTAATACTTTTGTCCAAATGTGTATTATTTTTAAGGATTTATTTCTCAAACTTTGTCTCAGGGCTTTTTTCATGCAACTAAATCTGCATTTGAACTTATGTAAAGCTGCTTTGGGGTGGTGTTTGAATAGTAGAAATATTTCTTTAATCATTTCAAAGACTAAGGATGCAACATGTGTAATTTTTCCATCTGTCTCCTTTCAGAAATCATAACGAGCATTAAATTTACACGTAACTGCAAACATCTGATCTCAACCTCAGGAGATAGGTATGACTTTGGATATATAGCTGTTTATGTTCAAACCTCCAGTTTGCTTCTCTGTGTATAAGACTGATGTGTGTTGTAGCTGTATCTTTATATGGCGTCTTGCTCCTGAGTTGACCATTAACATGAAAGAGCGGCTTGATCAGCTTGCGCAGAGTCGGAGCAGCCCAGCTTTCACAGATTCACAGAGCAGGTATACTGACAGTTTTATAGGTTGGCTTGTTTTTTTTGCACATAATTTTGCCAGATCTGTTTTGGCTTATAAGTTTTAGAAATTTTAGACGGGCCTCTGCAAGTAGCTTGGAGATGCACAGCAGCCTGTCTCTTATGACCTGCACCTCAGAGAGTGAGGATGGTGATGATGAAGAACAATTTGAGGATCGCCAGATACTAGATGACCATGAAATGCCCCGAAGTTCATTGGAAGAGGATCAGGGTAATGCATTTATGCTCTTTAACCCTCTCTGTATATTTAAAGCGGTCATTTCAGATGTCCTTATTGGTTTTGCTCTGTCACAGGTGCTTCAGATGACGAAAATGACTGGGACTCATCTATGGTCAGAAGTGATTGCATTTCTATCACCTGCATTTTATTTTCATTCAGAAGCTTAAGACTGGTTGGCAGAGCTTTTTTTAGTTACTACTTACATTTTTGTTTAGGTTGCCACTTTGCCAGCAAATCTTCTTATTTAGTTTTTTTTTTTTTTTTTTTTTTTTTTTAAAAGATTCATTTTGGGGATTTTTATGCCTTTATAGACAGGACAGTGGGGAAAGGGATCGGGAAATGACCACGAGCCGGAATCGAACCCGGATCGCCCGAACACAACAGGGCTGTGTATATGTCGACGCGAGCGCGCTACCGCTGCGCCACTCCGCCAACAGTTGAAGTCTTTTGGTGTCATGATGTATTGTTGCTATCCTAACATAGGGTGGTGGCTGCTCAATGTTAAGGCTCTGGGTCAGTGATCAGAGGGTCAGGGTTCAAACCTCACACCAGGCAAGCTACCATCATGGGTCCTTTAGCAAGGCCCTTAACCTCAGTTGCTCCAGGGGCGCCGCACGTTCTGTGTGACCCTGTGCTCTGACCCCAGCCTTCAAATTCGCAAGCAGGGATATGCGGAGTAAAAACATTTCCCTGCATGTGTGATAAATACAATCTGAATTTGAATTTCAGACAATAGCTAACAATATTCTGAAGTGTAAGAGCAATTAAATACTTTGTGCTGTTATTGAAGAATTAGCTCAATGACCCCAGTACCCCTGTTGTGCTTTTGTTTCATGCGATTATAGTTGCAGGAGACATCTACAGTCTCGAGCATGTCCGAGCCAGCTTTGCCGGAGGTTCCACGCAGGAGAAAACGCTGGAACTGTAGGATGGGCTCTTTTGAGCTGATGGTAAAGTCTATGCTGGACCTTCGGCAGTTTGACTCCAATTCTAAACCCAGCTCTTCCATAGTGGTCTCCAAGAGTCAGCTTATGACCCAGGCATGCGGCAGCACTGCCCCTCAGCACAAAGACACTGTGAGTTCAGTACGAGGATTTCTGTACTTTTATAATGCCTTAGTTAGGAATGCTTCCATTACATATGGATATACTGTACACTCACTGTTAACTTCAATAAGGACATCTATGCAATTGTGCATTGCCTTCTTGTTTTTGGCTATTTGTGCAACATGAGGGTCTCTTCAGCGCATCCCGGTTGTAAAGATTACGGAGAGTTGAACGATTGTAGCCAGATTGAAGCTGGCAGTTCTCCTTTGACTTCTCCAACATCAGAACTGCTGCTGTCTGGATGTTTTGTTTTAACACCAGTTAAATCTTTAAAATCGCAGGAGATAATCTATTTCTGATTTACTTTCACCAGCTGTACCTAACCCAGTAACAGTCCCACTCGGAGAGCACGTTTTCCCTCATTTTGACATTTTAACATGAACTTTGATTGGAGCTTTTGATTTGTATCGCCATAATTGTATGTGCTAACTGATTGTAAAAGTGGCTGATTGATTGTTACAGTATTATAACTGCAGGTCTACAGGTGTTTATTTAAGTGGACAGTGAGTGTGTGTATATAGATAGGGGTTAGTAAAGATGGCTAAATGCTTATTTCAGATCATTTCTGACACTAGGGTGGGGGATATAAAGACCCATAGAACACTAACTTTTTCTCACAATAAAGCGTTTAGTGTTCATTCAATAGAGCTGATTTGCCTAATGCTGGTATGAATCTGTTATTAATAATAGTTTTTCTCACTCTAAATCAGAAGCGCTGTAAGAAGAGGCAGGCCCGTCCTGCCTATTCCTGGTCTGGACCTGCCTCGTCTCCTGAACCCGATGGTGAAGCGTTGAGCTTAGAACTGTGTTTAAGCCATGGCAGCTTGCCTGGTGTGTACCAGGAGCTGGAGGAGAAAGTCCAGTGCCAGGGCAGTTACAGCCCAGACAGGGGCAGCTCCATGGGCTATGGCAGTGGAGGATCCAGCTCAGAGCAGGACCATAAAGGTCAGAGTCCCAACTACAAAGAAAAACCAAAGAAGTAATCATAAAGAAAGATGCATAATTAAAGCTCCACTCGCACCACCACCTGTCACAGCCTGTAATTAGCTACCATATGTCGCAAAGCTGCAAGCTCTCTGTAGATATTTATTTAGCAGTCATACACAACTAACAGATGTCCAGAGCATTGATTTGTCTGATCTTCACGAAGCGTGGTTGGCCAAAGATCCCAATCTCTGTGCTTTGTGTTGTACATGCTGCACTTTCTCCATTTTTATAACTAAAATATCCAATTGTGTTCCTTTCTTCTTTGATTTTAAATTTGTCTCTGGACTTCAGCCTTTCTTTAGAATACAAACTAGTGATAAGAACAAAATCATATTTGTTTTGGTTCTGCTATTCAAAAAGTTACTTTAACCCAGTCTCTCTATATACGTATATAGCATAGTCATGTAGTAAATGATGAAACTAACACAGTGGCTAATGTCTGGCAGATTTTGGCTAGAACTGTTGCATATAACACTTTAATAACTTTAGAAAGCCATAAATAAATGTCACCAAAGCAGCATGTAAATGTTGAATTACTTTTTGCTTATGTTATCTGCTTTCAAACAGCACATTAAGCCAGTTTAATAAAAACAACAGTAACACTGCTCAGACTACATAACGATCTGAAACCTTGCTGAAAAAAAGGAAAATTAATAAAATGTTCCACCGTTTCTTTGTAATCGCGATCGAAAATCGAGAATACTATAGTTTTTACAACTGTGTAGCAAAAAAGTTTCAAATTGGTCCGTGTGATGATTTAATGATTATTCTATTTACTGCACAGTATAGAGAAATGTGTACAAATATGAAGTAATCTTACATGTATTACATACTATCACTCTCAGGCTTCGATGATCCTGAGCCACTCAGCACTGATGAAGATGAGGAGATAGCAAGAGGAAGACCATTCATCAAACTAGAGAGCCCTGAACAAGAGGGTTTCCTTAAACACTCTGAGACACAGTCTGACACCAATAACTCAGGAAGCAAATCTCAAAGCGGTATTTCAACATGCCTTTTTGCTCAAGGCTGCACCCCCAGGTATGTTTAAATGTTAACTTATTGGTTGTGATTACAGGAGGATTTATAAATACATTTTATATTTATAGATGGATTTATAGATTAATAGCATCTATTTGTGATATTCTGTGAATTTGTTTCTTGTGGTTTAGGAGGTCTTCCCAATTCCTCTGCAAGTCTGACAACAAGTCTGAAAAATGTGCTACATTCAAAGCGCCGATATACACAGTACGTCCAGTGCAAAAGGACAATGGTCAGGAGACAAACTTGGAACAGAGTTCAGACTCCTTTATTTCAGAGCAGGCACACTCGGCCCCCAAGAGGAGGAAAACATGCAGGGTGAAAAATGTGGCCAGCCCGAAGATGTCCAGGGCGTGCGGTCCGGTAGACAAGTCACTTCTACGCTCTATATCTGCACTCGGCATAACCACAAACAGTAAGTTTATTAATTTTTTAAATCACAAACGTTAATCTTTTATTTATTTATCGCTCAGAAAACTTTTTTTTTCCCCCCTCAAAGGCCGAAAGAGTGCCACTACATCTCGACCTTTAACACCCGACCCAGAACAAAGAGATTCTAGATCACTGCACCCGTCTCCCACAAACCCTCCATCTCCTCAGCCATGGGAAAGCCCAAGCGCTATTCGACGTCTTAAGGTTCACTCATACATGAGTCCCACCACCAGCTCCAAAGCCAAAGTCAGCCGTTCCATGTCTCTCAAAGAAGGTCTTCATCTAAACTTTTCTCCTGGTAGGACATCTCCATGCCCAGGGTCATCTCCTACCAGTTCATCTCGTGTCAGCAACTCGTTTCCATCTCTATCTGCCCCGCTGCCTGGTAACGCCAACCCAGCCGAATCAAGGTTGTGCCATGGTGGATGTCCTTCAAATACAACTGCTAAAATCACTAAGTCCCATGTCTCAGCAAGAATGAGTAGCCCTCTTTCTGAATATCCCAGCAGGTCTACACCAACTCCCAGTACAGGCTTTGCTGCAAGCACAAACTCTTTTATTAAGACCGGAGGCCATAACGGAGATAAATGCTACACAAAGGGGCAGGTGCAACCTACAAAGTATGTGCTCCCAACTCCGGTCCCTATAAAAGATTCGCCAGGTTTTAAAACTTTATCCCATACCCCACAACTCCCCCTAGTGGATATCCAAGCCTACAGTGCGACAGCCAAGCACCAGTCTGATCAAGGTTTGAGTTGTTTTTTTGGTTAATTGTTTTGGTGTCTGCAGAGTTGCAAGTTATTTTTGCTTTGCTTTTTCTTTTGTCTCTCATTAGATGTAGCGTATAAATCTCCTATTATTTTTTTGTTCAAAATAGTTATAGATTATATTAGAACCTCAGCCAAAGAAAACCCCACAACCAGTACTATTTTTTTAAATCTGATTAGCTATGAGTAATAAGATTTGGTCAGAAAATATGTTGAATGTTTTTAAATTATATTTCAGTGTCAACCCGCCCTTCTAGGCAAACAATATGTTTATTATTGGCAAAATTCTCTATTTGCTGTTGTTCCACAGAGCCCATGATAATGCTGGAGACTTGCAGACAGGTTGCTGCAGAGCTTAATTATAGTGTACAAAAGGCCACTCAGCTCTACGCCATGGTGAGTGTAGTGATCCATTTAAACAACTATACATAGCGTGCATGGTGCACTATATGAACAAAAGTATTGGGACACCTGACAATCACATTCGAATGTTTTTCTTGAACATCCTATTCCTCATTTAGTCTCTCTTTCTCTCTCTCACTCCTATAATAACCTTCACACTGCTGAAAAGCTTTTCATTAGCTTGTGAAGCATGGCTGTGTGACTTTATCAGCCCCAAAATAATGATTAAGTTCACATCATAATGTTGGGTTAGGAATTCTGGGCATTCCAGTTAATCTCAAAGGTGGTCAGTGCAGGAAACTTGATTTCTTCCACTTCAGCTATAACACTGTCTTTATAGAGCTCAGGGGCTTTGTGCACAGGAGCATTGTCGTGTTTGGGCCTCTTGGTACCAGTAGAGGAAAATCTTATGTATATAGCTTCATCCTAGACAATTGTTTGGGGAAGACATAGTTATGAGTGTGTTTGTAAGGTGTTCACAAACGTCTTGGCCATCTAGTGTAATTTAATGACTGGTGGTTGTTGTTGTTGTTGTTGTTATTGATAAGTGTTTTGGTTTATTATTGGCTGGTGTCTTTGTGTGCATGTGCTGGACTAGGTGAGCTCTTGCATTGGAACCGTGGTATCAGAGCAGCAGGCGATGGAGCATGTGTTGATTGAGGCATTGTTCATGGCACACTCTAAACTGGAAGCTGTTCCAGGACTCGCTCTGGCACCGGGGCCGACTGCACTCAATGAAGGTGAAGCGAAGACTATGGCTCTGCTGGAGCAGTACTCTCAGCTTCTACTGCAGTCTGTAGAGAAGAGACTTGAACTTAAACCTTAGTCTCAAAATTTGAGACTACTATCCTGGCATCATTAATATGGTGGTGAAGATGTGACCTATGCACTGAATATTTGAGCACAAACCCCAGTGCTGCACAAATTTTAAGTCAATATGTAATACTAAATATATAGTTTTTTAGATTTAACTGTTATTTGCGCCATGAATGAACAACCATGTTTTATACTGTCTTTTAAAAGGCACAATTTTTGCACGTATATATTTGTTTGTTTTCGAAGTAAGTATATGCATTTGTTTGCTGTGTGTATGTATGTATGTATGCTGGACGTTTATTTTAATAAAGTTTTAAACATGATTAGACACATTCCACATTATTAGGTTTAAAAAGATGAGCGACGTGAGCACAAGTTGCTTGGCGTGCTTTTAACTCGCAGGTCGGTTTATTTGTTTACCACAGTTTCCATTTCACATACTGTTGCTAAAGAACTTAAGAAAATGAGTTGTTGCATACATTTTCACTGACAATCTTTAATGAACCATGTTCAATTCACATCAGTCTTGGAACATAATTTCCTAATGATCATAAAAATTTTTGTTGTGATTTATCTTTACAAAACATAATGCTTACATCACTGTGTACAATATTGAGTCAAAAGTGGTGTGTCTGTTTCAGAAAGAGGGTCATTAAATTAGGAATGGCACGTATTTGATATTCCAATATTTAGCAAAACGTTCTGTGGACAGTGAGATTTGCGTCCATAGTCAAATATTTGCGTTAACAACAGCGTTAAAGGACAGATTAATTAATAGTGCAATTCCTGAACATTACACACACGTGATGTTGATTAAGTAAATATTGTACTGTTTCAGGGAAGAGTGTCCACATTAACTGATGTTAGATTGATATCCTGCAGAATGTTGATACGATCAATTTGGTTCACCTCTATGATGCGGTGCTTGAAGTCAAATACAGGTGTGTTATTGACTGCAACTTTGAATTCGTTGATTGTACAGAGGATCTTCATCTATAGAGGAAGGGAAGATCCTGTAAATATATGCAGAGCTCAAGTCTGCTTTCAACATCATAAATAAACATTTCAAATAGTTTCATATAACCAGAGTGTCCAAAAGGTAATCACTTTTATAAAATGCTATAAACCTCTAGTTTTATTCAACTTTAAGCAGCATTTAAAATGAGTTTGTTCATGATTGCATTGTACCTTACCTCAAAGTGTTGTCCTACCACAAAGGGAAATGGTGCTTGGAGAGCTCTTTCCTCTTGCCCCCATTGATCCCCCAGTTTGTGGTTGCGAACAAGAACCCGCTGTCCACCTTCGTTAAAGCGTGGGTTGATATGCAGGGCAATGTCATTGCCTCGCAGAAAGTTAATAGTAAACCTGGTACCCAAAGACAAAATTACAGCAGTGTTAAATGTGCATAAAGTAACAGTCAAAAAATATATACACCTTAAAATCTACCTAAAACCTAAAACCAATCAACTTACATTTTTGCATCAGGCTTCACTTGCCCTTTTATTGTAAGCATCAGTTTATTATAGATGCCTCTGGGAAAATTCATGTTGAAAGGCACTGACTAAAGTCAAAACAAATGAAATTATAGGGTTACATTCGGTTTAACAGTGCAGTTAAACACTTAATCACTTGACTATTTGAAATCTTGACCATTGTCAGTAAATCATGAAACGAGATACGGGAATAAGTTATTATTCTGTACTGAAAAGTATCTACTGCCAGAGTTTAGTAACTTACTACAGGTCCTGTGGGTGGAACAGGTGGCCATGAATGCTGCCCAACTCCAGTGGAGCCCTGATTAGGCCAACCTGGCTGCCCAGGGTTTCCATGCCATGATGGGGCCATGGAGCTGGGTAGTTGTGAAGGCCAGCTTGGTGGTACGGTTTGGTTTGGAGGCACTGACTGGCTTGATTGACTTGGTGGAATTGGTTGATTAGGTGGCATTGGCTGGTTTGGTAGGCTTGGTGCAATAGGTTGGCTAGGGGGGATTGGTTGGCTTGGTGAGATGGGTTGGCTTGGTGGCATTGGTTGGCTTGGTCCAATGGGTGGAATATTTGGCCAAACTGACTGGGTGGGTGGTGCTGGCTGGTATGCTGGCCAACCTGGTACAGAGGGCTGCATTCCAGGCCAGTTAGCCTGGTTGGGCTGATAGGGCCAGCAAGGTTGGTATGGCTGACTGGGCCACACTGGGGCCCCAGATTGTTGAGTGCTTGGGTAAGGCCATGTACCGTTGCCCTGTGGTCCAGATGATGGGCAGTTCATTGTATCTGGCAGCGGTGAATCAGGAAAAAATATCGCAGATATGTCGTGTTACATATGTAGCAAATATGGGCATATATGTTACACAGGTGTATAGACAAGCTGTGACATATTGAGATATCTACATGTGTAAAATGTGAGCTGTGAAATTTAATTCCAAGCAGCCTTGAACATGTTTATTGCAGTCAATGTATCGCTTTCAGGTTATGACATAATTATATCAGAGACCGCATGCATTCATTTAAGATTAGTCAAATATTTAGAAAGAAAATATGTATTTAACTAATATGTATTATAGAATAAAGTTTAAATGGATGTTTTTTTGTTGCCAGCACAGCATGCAATTAGAGAAAAATAACGGGCATACGGGCATTTAGAATTAGTTAAAATAAAAGGAGTATATCATATCCAATAATGTCATACCGCATAATACATAATTAAATAAGCAGACGCTAAAATTTTTTGATATATAATAGGTCATCTCACAAACACTAACTTTAACATCAAGAATTAAAGCGAGCATTGACATACCTGTGCAAAGCAGATTTCTGATATGCAACTATGAGTTCTTCTTCTTCTTCAAAGATCTTTAAGGGAGTGTGGAAAAAAAAAACCCCCTGCTGTCTCACCATTGACCCATATGTATGTTTATATACTATAAGCTCTGGCCACTCCCTCGTATCCAGTTTTCCAAACTTTGTAAAAAAAGAAAAAAACACACTCAGTGAAGGAAAGCCACATTCCAGCTAATAACTGCTAAACAAGGCTTAACAATTGTACAAAAAAAAAAAAACTACACCATGAGACCCCTGCTAACTGCTTAATGCTCGCTGGACTAGTCAGGCGTGCAATAATGCAATAAAAGTCATACAGATGAGCTGTTGTTCAACATTAGCCATCTATAAAGCCCCATTTTTTTAAGGCTGGAAAGTTTTATAAATGGGTTAGGGTAGATTAAATCTCACAATGCTATATAGTCGGTGGTCAGGTCAAGAAAGTCAGTACAATTTCCGAATATGAATTAGCAAGCTAAAATGTTTATACACTTAATATCTTCTCAATTTCAGTCAGTCATTATCTACCGCTTTATCCTGTTCAGGGTCGTGGGGGCGCTGGAGTCTAACCCATATAACTTAGGGTGTGAGGCGGGATACACGCTTTACAATCAGCAGTTAATCGCAGGACTAACACTTGGAGACAGACAACCATTCACACACACTCCTATGGACAATTTCGAGTAGCCCGATTCGCCTACGTATACCTCCTCAATTTATACTCAACGAACTCATCAGAAATGGGAGGCACAAGAAAATCCTAGACGGCCGATGTCATTTTGGCTTGACAATTTTGCACCTCGTTCTGGTGTACTGAAAATATTGTTTACAGAGAACATTCATTATGCTCATTTTGGTTTTAATGAGTGATTAGCTTTATCAGTAAGCAGTGCAATAACTAGTGCAGTAATTAGTTTTTCTTGTTTGAAGTAAGATGTTTTACTTTTCTGGTATTGGTTTAATAATAGGGAAATAATATAGTTAGTTAGTTTTAAAAAGGAGATAGAAACCTGTTTCCCCTACATCTCATTTAAAGTTGAAGAACCCAACAGATTTCACAAAGAGATTATTGTAAATGGACATTGCAGAATGCAGATGCTTATCTGCCACAGCTCAATTATTAAACAAAGACACCCTGTACATGAACATAGCACCAACTGTGACCTGCCACTCTGTGCTGTTATCAAATATGTATGAGTGTGTGTATGTATGTCACTGTTTGTAAGTATGTCATTCTGTGTATGTGAGCGTGTGATCCGAATGAGGCCTGTCAGAAACCTGGGTATCTTTATCAAAGTTGTTATTCACGACACTGATGCAGCATAGGGTAACGTGATTGTGGATAATGTGAAAAGTGTATTTTTCTGTTACTGAAAAATCTGTCTACTACAAACCAATAGAATATTATCTGTTCTGTTAATCCGAGCTGTTTGATTCTGTCAGATATGTATGTTGTGTGGTGTGATAAGGAGCTGTGAGAAGAAGGTGAGCTTCTATTTTCAGCCTTATCTATGTCAACTGATGTTTGGTGGTTTGACAGCCTTGTTGCTCTCCTGTAGCTTTCTCAACTGGCAGTAGTAAAGCCACATGCCATTTAGTGGGGCAGTGACTGAGCCTTAACTACGAACTCTTAACTTTACCAGCAAAGTTATTTTGCGCACACATTGCACATAATGCATATGTGTACTGTATCAGAGGGTCAAAGGTTCAAGCCTCACACCAGGCAAGCTACCATCATTGGGCCCTTGAGCAAGGCCCTTAGCCTCAGTTGCTCCATTGGCGCCACATGTTCTGGCTGACCCTGTGCTCTGACCCCAGCGTTCAAATTCGTAAGCTGGTATATGCAGGATAAAAACATCTCACTGCATGTATGTGTATGTGATCAATAAGATCTGAATTGGAATTTGGAAATTTGTATATGTACTGCATGTATATGTAATGTATAAATACACGTTTGCACATAATGTGTATGTGTGTATATATATATATATAT
>JAOUQX010000028.1:351597-365660 GCA_028566295.1 Liobagrus marginatus
TTGCGTGGGTTTTCCCCGGGTACTCCGGTTTCCTCCTGCCTCCAAACACATGCGATTGGGCGTAGTTGAATTAGCTTTTCTAAATTGTCCATAGGAGTGAATGTGTGTGTGTGAATGGTTGTCGGTCTCTAAGTGTTAGTCCTGTGATTAACTGCTGATTGTACAGGATGTACCCCGCCTCACGCCCTAAGTTATCTGGGATAGACTGCAGCGCCCCCACGACCCCGAACCGGATAAACGCTAGACAATGAAGGCATAAATGAATAAATTAATACTATTACTAGTAGTAGTGGTAATATCGACATATTCGCAACAAAGCACCTAAGCGTTAAATTTCACCTTCATCTGTTTTAGGTCCTCAATGGTTACTTGGTGCACCAGAGCAGAATCTGTAGGGAAAAGTAAAAATATACGTCGTGTCATGCAGCAGCCAGAGAGCAAATTCCAGCAAAAAGCTGTTTGCCTATGTTGTTGTCCCCTATTTTATTTTAGTGGCCCCTATATTAATAAGTGAGAAGGCTGTACTGATCCATCTCACCTTTCTTGGTTTCGGAGCTGTTGTTCTGAGTGCTGCTGTACGACTGACCCATATCAGCGCTGGTCTGAGGCGTCACGTTCGCCTTCACCTGATTCACTTTGCCTTTCTTATCGTTCTTAGACATTTCATTTGGTACATCTGCAATGTCACTCTGCATAAAGAAAACATAATTAAAACAACAGACATGCTGGTGCAACCTCCCTGTTCAGACAGAAATACAAGTAAAGACGGTAGTACAATGTGGTGTGTGTGTGTGTACAATAAGTATACCGTTTCAATGCCAAGAGCTCTCATCTGATCTGCTCTCTTCTCTGCTATGGAAAGGAACTTCTTTGGGTCGGAGAGAGCATCCACAATAGCTGGAAATGAGACAATCACAGAGAATACACTGCGATGAGCCAAAAAAATGAAATATTTAAATATTTGCAATTATTAGCATGGGTTTATTTTCTGGGAGCATGTGCTAAAAAATAAGTGAATAAATCAGTTGTAGTGACAAAGAGAAATCTGTATTCTCTGGAACTGAACATGAACGAATCTGGCGCTGATATCTGTGATAATTATTGTTGCTATTGGGGTTATTGTCTTCTCTTGTCTTCAGCCAGCACCTTCATGAATAAAGTACTCTTCAGTGCTGGACCATCAGCACAAAGGCTCCAGCTGAAAGACAGAAAATAACCACAACAACACAAACACACACGCGTGCGCTCAACAGGCCTCTTACAACACACAGCTTAGGAAGAGGACTTGCTTGCCATTCACCTTATGCTAATCAAATACACATATTCATGTGTGTTATTAAAAGGTCTCAAAAGAGAGGCGAGATCATGAACCTCCAGAACCAGAACCAGATCTACTCCTAGTTGTGCTGCTGGCTGAAAAAACAAAGAGGAAAATCCAAACATTGGCTAAGCACAACAGTTCCTGTTCTCTTTGGGGGGTTGAAAGGAAAATGAATGTGTTTCTGATTATGTGATTATACAAGTGTTATAATCGAACATGGGTCTTCTAAAGTTAACAACGCAACAGCAAATTCAGTTATTCATTTTATAATAGTAATTAATGATATAAAAATTATAACAATATAATATTAATTATGTTAATAATGTGAAAAATATCAAAATCAAGTCAAATACCATGTTCTTTGATATTTATTTGATGATTAATAATAGTCCCTTTAACCATTTCTCTTCTGGGTAAACTATGCCAAGTAACCTTTGAACCAGACAAGACAAAATTCTAGAATACTTTTAAGTCAGCAATCCTTACAAGGCCTCGGCTTGAATTTCGGATCCACCCTAAACATCTTTAGTCATAGCAGCCGAACATTTAAAGAAAAACAACTCTACTATTTATTTATACTGTTATAAGATCACATGCTGAGAAAGTGCTTTAGGAACAGAAGGGCACGAAAGGGTGAGAGCATGTCCACAGAGGCAGCTGATATATGAGCTCTCAAACACATATCTGGATAGATCTGTTTCATGGCTACAGGGCAGCTATGTGCTCTAAGTACAGTCAGGACATGTAGAGTTTAAAAAAATACCAGAGGTGCCTCCTGGCTAAAAGAGTTAAGAATTAATTTTTCCATTTCTGGCATTTGGCAGACACCCTTATCCAGAGTGACTTACAGTTATCTTATTTTTTAATCCAACCGAGCAGCTGAGGGCTAAGGGCCTTGCTCAGGGGCCCAGCAGCGGCAGCTTGGTGCTGCTGGGAATTGAACCTATAACGTTCTGATCAGTAGTCCAACACCTTATCCACTCGGCTACCACTACCACATCTTTCTCATTGTATGGGAACTAAATGGTTTAATCAGCAATTTTTCAGGTAACTCAAGAACAATTTGAAACAAGCTGTTTTGAAACACAGACTTCAGACACACACACTTCCCCATGAGTTTGTCCTTTAAAGGTTCCATCAAACCACATCTGCATTGCTTTCTACACCAAAACGTCTGGCTGATACCGCAATGGGCAGAGGTGAGAGATCTTGTTTAATAAACATTCTGATTGGCAGAAAATCAAACAAGTCTGTTTCATCACCCACAATAATAACAATCATAATAATGAATGGAGGCACCAACGTTTTTATGACTGGAGCTGTGTGGTGTTTTAATATCCCATAGGAAATCGGGGAATATTGATATAGAATTAAGACCTAAGTTTTAGACTTGAGTCTGAATTGTACTACATTTACTACATACTACACTATGTGTGTGTGTGTGTTTGTGTGGTGCGTGTGTGCGTGTGTATATACATTTATGAACAAAATCTGCTGGTCACCTTACCAGCACACCTGGCTTCCCCCAAGCAGTTGCCCCACACAATTGTCTAGGATGTCACAATATGCTGCAGCAATACGAGTTCTCTGCACTGGTACTAAGGATCCCAAACACTGTACTAATATGACAATGCCCCTGTGCACAAAGCCCTTATGCCTGAGGAAGACACAGACCCACTCACACAGAAAAGTGAAGGTTATTATAGGAGTAAAAGTGAGAACAAATATGGATGCCATTGTCAGCTGCTCCAATAGTTTTATCCGTAAAGTGTATCTAGCTATAAGGAAGCTATAGTTATCCATAATCATCAACTCCACCCAACCCTCGGCCAGGTCTATGTTAAATAACAAATTAAATTCACATGCAGTGTAGAAGTCATCTAGATTTAATCTGTGCTTTATGCATGTGTTTTGTGTGTATGTGTGCGTGTGTGTGTTGCGTCTTATTACCTCCAAAGCCATCAGGTACATAGGTCTTGAGGACGATATTGCAGAAGATGGTGGGCAGAGATAGTGGTTTGTTACCCTCGTTTCTCAAAGAAATGTGCCTATAGCCTGCCTGCAGGCCATCCAGTGGCAGGATCCTCTGACCAATCAGCTTATTATTATCATCATACACTGCAATTCTCAGCACGGCCAGTTCAGGCAAGATGACCTGGGGCCAGACAGAGGATATGAATATTACAAACATGGAGATCCATTTATCCATTGCATTATTACAGAAAAAGCATGATAATAATTAAACTAAAGTAATAATAATAATAATCATCATCATCAAACGACATGGAAGACACCAGTCTCCATATAGTAAAACTTTGAAGCTTTTTTGAACGATACAAAAGAATTTCCGGATAACATGCACTTATCTCTAATGTACATCCGCTCATGCAGCCCGAGTGTCATGGTTATGAATGAATAGATATAATATACATAACAATTCAGGTGCAAATAGAAAACAGATCACGTGAAGCACCAGACCTAAGAATTCTACAAGCATAAATGGATCTTTACGATCAAGAAACTTAAACCTTTATTTTATGTCCATGACACTAAGGAAATGAGCAATTTTAACAAACGTGTCTTCTTCATTAAGCATTAAAATATTTTCTACATTAAATGCAAAAAAAACATCTAAAGGTCTGTTATATAGTGCATGCAATACAATACTGTGGGTTTAATTTATTGACTGCGAGCACAAAGGATGTGGTTTAAATTCTTGAGTATACAATCCAGATGCAAGATAAATAAAAAGACAGTAACAAATGCACACACTCTAATATTATGTGTCATGAGGTCGGTCTCATGAGCGCCGTGTGTAAGATAATGCAGCGGTAATGCTTACAATATTTACAGATCCTTTACAAGATCATGGCCCCTTTATCTGAACACGCACAGCTAAAACGTGCTCTCTATTTCCTAGTCAGTAACCTCAGGCCAAGGACGAGGACGTACATTTACAGCGCTGCGGATATGCGCTACAACTTGGTGGCAGAGTAGAGGACACCGTGAGGAATTAATGCCAAAGCACAAGACGGTGAAATGAGTGAAAAGAAAAGGAAAACGGATATAGGTACGATTGTGAAAGCTGCCAATAGATCATTTATCAGAGACGCACACAATTTGCATTTGCAAAAAAACCCATTTGTCCTGGTGTTGATAATTTAGCTGTACTCAGTGAAAGGAGAGCAAATGTGTTATTAGAGTAATGTATAACAGCATTGCTAATCAATTAGATCAAATTGCCAAACTCAAAATGATATCATTTATAATGATTTTTAATAAAATGTTTATAATATTTTATAATTTCTTTATTATATAATCATATATTTATAATATATAATAATTAAAAAAATCTCTCTTTTTTTTTTTTTTTTGCCTAGCATCTTTCAGAGCTGTCAGGCTAAAATGTTTTTGTATCAAAACATCTGATCTGAAGCAGGTTTCACACAAGATGCCCTTTCTGACACATCCCTCATCGGCCAGTAATGAAATCAGGTCTTCAGCGGTTTCAGAACGCAGGCTTCTTATCCGCTGGACCAACAGGGACCGACAAAAAAGTGTTTAAGCTATAATTTCCTAAGTATTTCCTGTGTGATTTGTTTTGGCTCTTGTCAGTGGTTCAATGGCCAACAGGACCAGAGTCAGCCCTGTATCATTCCAGCGCAAACATTGACGAGCAGATACCACATACCACTTAACAAGAGCACATTAAACCAATCCTTTAAAAAAAAATTGATTGTATAATCCACTCCTGCACCTTCAAATATTTAACATGATCAAATGCCTCCCTCTCAATGTGTTTTTTTCTAATGGCATCTCAGTTATAAGTTAATCGCCGCCAGCTTGCGTATTGGGGATAAATATGAATTGAATTGAAAAATGTCATTTTTTATTTCAATTAGTTTTTTTTCCCTGTAAAGCTGCTTTTGAGTCAATGTCTATTGTTAAAAGAGCTATAACAGTTAAATTGAATTGAAGTGAGTTGAAATCCCTGCATCCAAGGTAACAAATGCAGTGTCTGATTGCAGCACTTTACATTTAAAGAATCTGTCCGTCTCAAATAAAATTTAATATTGTTATTTTAATATTCAATTCCTACATAAAAAAGTGACCCTATGCCGTCTTTAACCCAGGTACATGCAGTTATTTTAAATACAGGCACATTCATGTGTGTGTGTGTGCAAAGATGATTAGTCATTTGTCCATAGCTGCTTAAATTTGCGTGTTAGCATGTGCTATTAAAGTATATAGTTACATCTATAGGTATTTGGACGGCCACTGCAGGGCTTTCAGCACAGCTTTCCGTCAGCGGCTGTGTGTAATATTCTTCGTTTTTTGGTGACAGTGTGCTGCTGGAACGAGAATGCGGTGTGGAATAATCGTCAGTGCACGTGGTAAGTGCGAGTTAAACCCAGTGGGGTGTTCTGAAAATAACATCAGTTCTACTGGCTTCCATAGTTGTGTGTAAATGTGTGAAGGATACTCACAGCAATCAAAGTAAGTTTGTGTGTGGTGTGTGTGTGTGTGTGAGAGAGAGAGGGAGAGACGGAGAGACGAGAGAAAGAGAGAGTGAGAGACGAGAGAGAGAGAGCGAGAGACAAGAGAAAGAGAGAGCGTGAGATGAGAGAGAGGAGAAAGAGAGAGGAGAGAGAGAGAGAGAGAGAGAGAGCGAGCGAGAGACAAGAGAAAGAGAGAGCGTGAGATGAGAGAGAGGAGAGAGAGAGAGAGAGAGAGAGAGAGCGAGAGACAAGAGAAACAGAGCGTGAGATGAGAGAGAGAGGAGAAGAGAGAGAGGAGAGAGAGAGAGAGAGAGAGAGAGAGAGAGAGCGAGAGGGGGCAGCACTGCGGCAGCAGTGATTTATGGCCTGTGCTGGAGTCTCAGTGTCATGGTTGAGAGATTCTGCCTTTCTGCTAGTCTCAGCATAATAGCCTTGCTTTCTCTTTCTGTCCCTTGTGCACTCACTTGCCGTTCAGTCAAACAATAACACGATTAAAATATGTTACAATAAATAAAAAATATTATATTCATTTGTATTAATACAAATACTGACCCATGCAAACATTCACATGAGCAAAATCCCCAAACCCTATTAACCAGCTAATGCAGGACTTTTTATTTTAATATCTTCCTGCTTTTCACTGCGTTGTTCCGTCTCCAGTCTTTGCATTCTCTATTCCGTCATCTATCTTATTACTCTAGCTCGGCTCTCCTCTAATGATAACCGGAAGCATCTTTTTCAACTGTTTCATTTCTGCCGTGTTTACATTCATTTCATGAGCTTCAGCATCCTTTCCAACAGCTTATGCTAAATTCCTGCCCCCTGGGGTTTCACAGGTCAAAGCTGTTAGACATGTGACCTTGCTGTGACTCTGTCTGGGTCAATTCCAAAATCAAATAAATTTGCCTGCAATGATGATGACGATAATAATCTCATATTACACAAATACAAGTAGAGCATTTTTAAAACATTATGCTGCTGAGAACGCCTGATGGACACAAGGTCAAGGTGAAAGCTTAATGTCCGACCCACCTAGTGGCTGAGGCCTAACCGTTTGTCACTGATGCTGTTCTGCTATAAGTAGAGTAGATTATAAATGTATAGTTAGGAGGCGTGGAATTGGAAAGGAGGATTTTTCAATTTTGGAGCAGCCATTGAGCTCCATGAAAAAAAGCGAAGCTGTACAGGACGTATTTCAGCTCAGGAACAGCTGTGAATGTAGAACTCCGATATTATTTCTCTCAGAATGAATGCCTAAGCTTTAGAGCCTGAGCTGTTTGAGCAAAGCATACAGATGACTAGGTGACATAAAAGGAATTTTTTTTGGTAGATATGATGTGAGGGCTCATTTCATTGCAGAACCTATCAGTAGATAGTCTTAAGGCATTGCTGGTAAGCATACTGTATGTAGGAAACTATAAACCATCAGCTTTGTTTTGAAATGAAATTATAGTCGCTACTGAAGGTCACATGGAAATGAAGACGACATGCTATATTATTATAGTACACACTAAAGAGCTCTTGATGAACTGATAGGCGCTGATGAGGCAACAGCAGTCTTTTTTTTTTTTTTTTACGTGTTTGAATATGAACACACCATGAATTAGATCAGGGGTCACCAACATGGTGCCCGCGAGCACCAGGTCACCCACAAGGACCACATGAGTAGCCCACGGGCCTGTTTCAAAAATAGCCCACCATAGCACCACTTACCAGTTAGCTGCATTTATATTTTTCGTTGCTGTTCTTTTTTTAAATCAGGCTTGCATTAATGCCAATTTGAAAATATAATTACTTATAAAGATTTATAGAAATAAAGTGTTGCATATTACTATTGATCTGTTTCCTACCTTGTTCAATCATTGCTGATAATTATTGTGAGAAATCATTAGCATGATCAGTGTCTTCACATATATGAATAGCATTAATTATAAATAATAACATAGTTAAAGATCAACTGAGTAAATTTGTTATTTAAGAAGTGAATACCAAACTGGTAGCTCTTCGCATTAATTGCTACCAAAGAAGTAGCTCTCAGTTTCAAAAAGGTTGGAGACCCCTGATTTAGATTTCACCGGAATCTTCATGCAGCCAGAAATCTGTCACACACCCTGCCACTGTACCGTGCTATCGTGTAACTCTACAACTCAAATCTACAAATTTACATCAGAGCTGTAAATACAGCTATTCCGAGGGCTTTTTATCTGTAATCACTCTCCAACCCATTTTACACAGATAAAAGAGATGCTTAATTAGATTACATAAGACTAATTGAACTTCAGAATAATTACATATTGCTGTGTTTGCCTCCTTGTTTCTCTCCTGTGAAAGTGTGGTCGCCTACCTTTCTAAAAACGAAAGGCTCTTCATTGTAGGCTGGGTTTAGGCCATTGTTCATCACCATTCGGGTGCGGAACTCTTTGCGGATGGTGTCAGTGGGAAGGCCGTACATGTCCACTTCTACATAAGTGCCAATTTTCTTATCAGATAAAAACTGACCTGAGAACACCTGACAGACAAAAAAATAAAATAAAAAATTACATATATATACATACTTGATCTAAAAGAATGAAATAACATGTGTAAAAGATACATAGATATAATATATACATATATACAAATATAAACAGATATGTTCAAATGTAGTATGCAATCAGTACGGCTTAGTGCCTGGAAGACTTTACTGTAGATGTACAGTGCCCTCTATAGGCCAGGTCTCACCTGAACACTGCATGTAGCAGCGATGACACCGTCCACTGGTGTTTCAGAGAAAGGGTCAAACATCCGGTCAGAGCGCCGCATGAAATCTGGCTTTAAAAGGTACCTGCAGGACATACACACACACACACACACACAAAAAGCAAAAACTCACATAGCCCCACTACCACACACGCACACACACACACACCTAGCTCTAGCTGAAAAGGTGGCAGACCATCACATTTATATGTATTTTTTTCCCCTAAACATTCTGCTCCAGATTTTGTCTCAATCTTACTTCTATACTAACCTCCACACTTCCGGAAAGGCTTTTTGAGAATGGCATTGGGGATTTGTTTTTGGACTGTGCTGGCAACATTTTTGTCCTTATAGTGTATATATTTACATATACATTTCTTAGTTTTATACTAACTGGAAAATAATTGAATTGAGTTAGTACTTAAAACCCACGATCTAGAAAACGGTTCTTTTAAAGTGCATCACTTAGAAATATATAATATACAAAAGAATTTGTAATGTATTGAAAACATACTTCATTAAAGCAGACTGTAAATCCAAGCTACCATGTATACAGGAATGATAGGCAGCACAGCCGTGTAAGGCAGGTGGTAATTATTTGTCAAATTAATTGTTTGGGGGAAGATTAATGACTGGAGATTTTCCAATTAAAAACCCCATGACTCATCAAACACACAAAAAAAAACCCACACACAAACATAAAACAACCATGTCGACACGTTCCTAATGATGAGCGCTCTTCTCATCCTTTCTGCAGTGCAGAGGAAAACGTAGCCCAGCAGAACGGCATGTATCTCATGAGTGGGCTGTAATCCTGACAGAATGTTGTTCCCCCGGGCGGACACTGTAGATGGAGGACCTCCGTGCATCGAACGGCCGAATATGTTTGAGGTTTCACAAATGCTTGTTTGTGCTAATGCGGATTGCGGATACGGTCCGCCCTCGGCTACAGCTAATGGGATGTGACACAGTTTAATTGATGAGTTTTGCCAGGACGAGGGCACTACACTCACCCACACGCACCGTTGTACTCAAACTTCCCCTGGTTCAGCTGCATAGCCAAATCTGCAGATACACAGGAAGAAGAAAAGGCACAACAAGCTTTCTTATTCCACTCTTTATTCTGTAAACACACATTTCCTACTACAAGTGTTCAATGACAACGCAGCCTGCGATCATTAGGAGAGCTCATTAAGCACTCTCTTTCAGTATGCTTTGCGACTTATGCTGCATTTGATTACTGTTGAAAAATGAACAATACCAGATTGTACACCATGCAGAAAACATATGACATCACGTGACTGGATGCTTATCGAAAGATATTCTCAAAAGCCATTCAAAGTCGAAACGCTTTATTTAATAAACGTAACAATCTGAGCACTTGAATGTATATATAGATCCACCCTGGCGGCATAAATCACAAAACCATGTGCTATCTGCCAATTAAAGTTGTATTTTAACAATCTGTCCTCTCCGATCCGAGACATACTAATGCAATTATGCAAAATATTAATTTCCACAGGCGCTGCCTGCTTTCGGTAGATTAAATGCAGATGAATCAGAATTTTTCTCGCCTGTCGCTTCTTTCTTTTTCTTTCTTCTCAGTCAGTTCAGGATTCAGCAGCTTCACAAGAGCCATATGTCTTTCCGACGGCGCAGCATCTGCTTCCTTTTTAAGGTGTCGTTTGGCAATCGATAGCTAGCTGTGTGTTCATTAATCTACTATTGGCACAGTTAATCCACGAAAGACATATCTGCATTATCCTTCCTTTAATAATGTTACATGTAACTATATGTATAGACTTCTACATCCAGTGTTTTTACAGTCAGCTCCAGACATACTGATATGCTTAATAAAACCAGGGGAAAAAAGATGAGTGTCTAAAAAATGTATACTGACATCAGTCCCTGGTGTCTGATGAGTGAGGAGGTACGTGCCCACAAACTTAGCCATATCATGTATTACGACTGTGTGCTCTCTGAAGCTGTTCATAAGATGCTGCATTTCATCTCTCATTCATCTTAGATAGATTGTGTATTCGCTCCTCTTGATAAAACACACGTTCCATAACAGTATGCTTTATGTATGTGCTCGTCCAGTGGTGGGGGTGCTGTGGGTGGCCGTGCCCCGGGGCAGAGTTGTACCTGGAGTCTGAAAGTTCAGAGACACCATCTGGCACCCAGCGTTCCAAAAGATCTGAGGCATGTAATTACTGGAGTCCACACGGCCTCCTTTGGGGTAGATCCGGCTCATCTGTCGCTTGTTGTAGCTGTACATTGGCGGCTGAGGAAAAAAGGTGCATAGGGAGGTGCGAGCCAATGGCAGAAGAATTATTTATAATCTAAATGGACAGGGGTGTGAGCAGAATTCTCAAAAGATCAATACGTTTTTGTAAACAACCTTTAAAGCAGGATCTAATGCCTTTATATGATAGAGTAAAAACCCTATTTGACTTGCTTGGCTGGAGGAAGTCCTAAAATAGCCAACAGTGTGTTAACAAATCGCTTTTTACGAATTAGCCGTACTATAAAGCATTAAGGATGGAATCTTTTTTTTTTTTTTTTACAGCTTTCCCTGAATGTTCTAGTAGTTCATTAAAATGAAGAATTTTATAGCGAGGAAATTCAAATACAAAGGAAGATCTCTATTAAAATGAACATCCATGTCCTGAAAAGAAACCATGCTCTTTAATGCAAAAGGATACTTCACAAACTCAATGGCATTGGTTTTTAGGTAGCCGAGACCAACGGACTCATTAAAGGACGACATGTTGTGATGGATGTTTTTCTCTGGAAGAAACCAACAGAAGAGACGTAAAAATGACATGGAGCTATCCTCAGTAAAAGTATAATCTATTAATATAAATACAACAATCAATGACAAACCAAGAAGACCCTATGTGTTAATGTGTGTGTTAACGTTTACCCTCTGCGATCTTGAAGCTCTGGAACTTGACTGGCTGGGCGTAGTTCACCATGGCAGAAAGATAAGGGTGAATGTTGGTTGTGGCGCCTTCATACTTATATGAGGCAATTAGCTGCTGCTCAGCATCCGCATCCTCTGGCGTATCCACACCCTGAAGCAAAACACGTTCATATTTATTCATGTCGCAGATATTTTTATCCAATGTGACTTTGAAGTCAAGTACAATCCCAGCATAGAGGTTTTCAACAATTAGCCAGAAACCAGTGCAACACGATAAAAGGACAAATAAGCGACAGCTTAACATGAGGGCTGGAGTAAGTCCTAGTTTTTAAAACCGTCTCCCACACACACATTTATGTAAATGTTGGTATTGCTTGATGTTCATGCCGAAGCTCATTTGTATTATACGCATCCCCATGGACGTCACTTCTTAATCTTTTCATGTCATTATATTTTCTTTCCGTGACGAGGCTAACGTATTCAACCTTCTTCTTGTTATCGAGATCTGAAGCCTCCGACACATCAGTTGCATCTGCTTCGGTTGCCTCCGAAACTTCTGTTGTCTCATCATCGGGAATCTGATTTAAGAAGAAAAACAGGTTTTGTATTAACTTCACCTGTCGACAGGTGGAACCACGGGTTTTGGTAAGACGGTCCAAAAAAAAAAGCTTACCTTGTCCTTCTTGACAATGTTTTCATGTGAGTTTTGTTCACTCGGCTCCTCTGAGGTGGTGATGTTGCGGATTTTAGTCTCAGAGTTGATGTCTTTCCCGTCTGCTGTTGAGAAGGTCAATAACAGTATCGAGCGTTGAGTGTACAGTTCGCCGTGAATGCCATTATACTACAATGCTGTTGAATTCTTAATTGATATCGATCAGAAGATTCCTTTTCTATAACGGCAGTTGTGATGCTTATTCAGACAGGAAACTGAGCAAATACTCTGTATAAGGAGATGCCTTTCTTTGTAAGAATATGTTTAACAGTGATGGAAGAAATCTCCAGTGTCCGTGTCTTGTAACAGTCAAATGTAGACCTGCAACCTTTTTTTTTTTTTAGCTTTCTCCTTACAGGACAAAAAAACCCACAACTATATTATATGAATTAAAGTGCATCTGGAGTCTCAGTGATTAACAGACTAACTGAGCGCTGTGTTGTGCAGTAGCTGACCGTTCTCTATGTCTTCTTCATTTTCATCCTCTCCTGCCGGTACACTAATCTCTCCCGCCTCCATGTGTCTCTTAAATGACTCCAATTGCTCTGTTTCACACGCACACACACAATCAAGTTTTTTAGCAGTTAGCAACACCATCAACATACACATAAGTATGTGGTATGTGGCTTCCAGGCACAAAGTTTGGAAGTTTCACTAGAGTGATATAGCATTGTCCTAATGGTACACACTAGGGCAGAAGGTAATCAAAACCATACTAGTACATACTCTGTTCCACCTCTGGTTTTAAGCGCTTGTTTTTTATAAGGATTTTTCTTTTCAGGTCGTTTGGAGACGGCAGAGGGCGCCCAGGCTCAATCTAAAAAGAAAGAACAAGAAAAAAAGTCACTTATGTTGTTGATTTCTTCTTAATCGTTCTTTCACACCCCCTCTGACAAACATTATAAATTAAAAACGATCCAAAGGTTGAGGCAAGTTTCAGCACACTCTTGTAATGAGACTTAATTATTCTAAAAGCTTCAAACCTAAAACAAGGTTTAAAGACAATAAAGAACATTTTATATATATCTCAAAAATCAAACATTTTCTCAATAGAGAAAATGTTCATTATAAAGTAAGTCAAAAAGCAAACGAAAATTTTCATCATAAGGAAAGTCTTATGATGTATACCTCCAATGTAGAGCCCTAATAAATGTTCTATAAATGTACCATGGCACACACTCTAGGTCTTTGATAGATCGTGTGTGAGTGATGATTCAGATGATCACGTACTGGAAAGCCCTCAAGTGGCTGTTTGAGTAGCAGGTCTCCGAAGATATCCTCGCAGTACTTTGCCATCTTATACTGCTGAGTTTTACTGAAACATAACATGCAATCGTTAAAACGCAGTTCATGGAAAAACACAGAGAAGTACACATACACACATAATGGTCCTAAACATAGAAATAGAAACCCTGGACTGGAGTCACTGGGCTCAACTTACCTACAGTGGTTTTCAAATGAAAGAATAACGGGATAGTCTGACGTCACGAAAGCAGTCTCTTTAATCGCCTGAATCACATCCTGTAAATAAAACAAAGACAGACTGAGTATGAGTTACCCAAAGTGTTAATTATTATGCATTTATTCAAGTGGATTAGAATCACTCCACACCCAGATGCCCTTTATTTTGTAATAAAACAGCTATATATTCTGAGCAGCCTTATCATTACCTTATTTACCTGCAATTTTGATTATTCATTCATTCATTCATTGTCTAGCAATTATCCTGTTCAGGGTCGTGGAGTCTATTGCAGTTAACATAGGGCGTGAGGCAGGGTACACCCTAGAACAGGGGTGGGCAAACTTTTTGGCTCAGGGGCCACATTGACTTAAAAGATTTGACACACGGGCCGGATCAGCACCAGA
>JAOUQX010000028.1:389811-400790 GCA_028566295.1 Liobagrus marginatus
CCCCACTTATATATATAAATATATGTATATATGTTCCTCCCCCCCCCTCCCACTTACAGCAAACACCCAGGTAGTCGCCACAGAATTTCACTATATGCTGTATTGCACAATGTATATGTGACCAATAAAATTGAACTTCAACTTGAACTATTTCTCAACAATGAAACAGGGCCCTCAACCAATGAAGACACTGGGACAATCTTGGATTTCATTATGAATTCATGCTCTTACAATTTATCATATTAAACTTTTGAATACTGTAGGAGGTTGGGCTACCTTGCAGCTTCAGAATAATGAGGGACATGCGAGACTACCTCAGTATAAAGCTGTATGAACCACCTGAATGAGCAGGTGATGAGAAAAGATGATATGCCTTTCTAACAATCAAAGTTTAAGATTAGTATTGTACAACAGATTTTTTTTCTTTTGAAAAGTATTCCCTAACCCACAATTGGGTCATACAGCCATTGGACCAAAACGTTTGTCTATATAGTGTATAAATCTGGAATGATTTATGTAGCTACTTTAAACAGTCCAATATTAACCAATATATTTTTGTGGTTAGTTAAATAGTGAATCTTCTAAAAAGGTAAATCAATCTCCAGCAGAAAAGAGCATCAGCATCACATGCTTCGTTCAGATGTTTGTGTGCAAATTGTGAATGGGTTACAATTTAGGCTTCACAAAGCATTAATTATATGTTGTATGACAAAACCATTAAACAATGGTGCTTTCAAGTACACTCACCCATGCAATTACCATTTCCCCATGTGGCATTTTTCTTAAAGGGATAATAGAAATGCAAAACATTCCACCCAGAGATTTAAAGCAATTTGTAGCGCTTGTTGGAAATGAGATCTACATACATAGAGCAAGCTTGCCGAAGATTCAACACATTCCATATGAAACCCCAGAGAGACTGGAACTACCCTTACACATTATATTTACATTTAAAATAATTACAGAACATACTAAAGCTATGACAGGATGTTCAGCACGACCAGCCTCTGATCATCTCTCTAGACTTCGAGACACAGGAATGATGTGTTTGACTTCATGGTGTTCCTTTGGGCTAAAGATCACAACCAAACATTGCTAGCTTTTCTTTAGCTCTTAATTAATGAGATGTCAGTGTGTGTGTGTGTGTGTGTGTGTGTGTGTGTGTGTGTGTGTGTGTGTGTGTGTGTGCCTCAGCACTGCAAACAAGACACACCTTAACTGTCAGTTAGATTCTGCATCCTTGTTCTTACAGCTGTAACCTGTTCTAAAACACGCAAACACTTATATACACATCATACACGTCAGTTTGCATTCTTATGAGCATTATAGATGTGAGAAAAAAAATCGCTGATTGTAATTCTTTAAATTAAAAATGGTATAATTTTATTAATGACCTACACTACGATTAAAACAAACAGGTTTACTATCGCTCCAATAATTTATTTATTTTTTTTTTACAAATGCTACCCAGATGGTAAGGTTGTAAAATGTATAATGTATTAATAATTATCATAATTATAAGCCGGACAGTTTTAATTTAACAAGAGTATTGGTGAGATCAGGCACTAATGTCAGGTGTGCAGTCGGTGTCATAGTTCATCCCAAAGGTGTTTAGTGGGGTTGGGTTAGGTGGGGGTGTGGTAAGGCTCTGGGTCAGTGATCAGAGGGTCAGGGTTCAAGTCTTGCACCAGGCAAACTACCATCATTGGGTCCTTGAGCAAGGCCCTTAACCTCAGTTGCTGACCCCAGCCTTCAAATTCGTAAGCTGGGATATGCAGAATAAAAACATTTCACTATGTTCACTATGTTCGATGTGCATGTGATAAATATGATCTGAATTTGAACACTCAAGTTCTTCCACTCCAACTATAATGCAGAATGTCTTCATGAAGCTCAGGAGCTTTGTGCAAAGGGGTATCGTCATATTGGAACGGTGTTCGAGTCTCTTAGTTCCAGTGAACAGAAACCATAATGCAAAAGCATATAGTGATGGCTTATACCATAAAAACCAACAGGTGGACCTGTAATGTATCGTGGTTAAAGAGGTTTAACAAAAACCATCCCTTTATTCAATAAAACGTTGTTGGAAAAATCAATCTCGGAGTTGATTAGGATTAATCACAGAGCACAATAAAAGCATTGAGCTTTGTAAAAGCACTCATTATATTGTAGGCTGCTATGTTGTCAGTATTTTATGTAAAACTAATTATGTAGTGACATTTAAAAATGATATATTGTTCAGAAATAATACAACGTTACACTAGGTATCTACTATGCATTGTAACTCTACTAAAGGACGTGTAATACGGCAATTAATCACTGACATACATTTGGTCCATAATATGAAGGCCTACTACAATGCAAGATTCCGAACGTATTTAAATATTGAGATTTTTACTATTATTAATACATAGTACTGTGTGTGATTTTGTGATGCAAGTAAAGGCATGGGCATACAACCTCAAGCAAGCAACGCCTATGAAGAAACAAGACCCCACCCTGATACCATGACACTTGTGATGAGCGGCACATATACATCTTTTGTGTTCGGATTGCTAAAATTACATAAAAGTGTTTTTAATCAGTGTCCTGCATTACTGATCTCTGTTCGAGCAAAGGAAGTGTTAGAGAGAGACAGATTGTTGGAAAGCTGCTGCCACTATGTATGAATCAGCTCCAGAGTACATAGTGTTTTGCACGCATGTAGATCCGACCTTAGCTGTATAAGATTTAGAGCTTCCCCAAACCATGTGTGTCAAAGCCATCAGCGCTGGCATCGTTACTGAGCCAAGACACATTGGCATGTGAGAAAACTCAGGATACAGAAAGTACACAACACACTTCTGCAAACGAAGCTGTCTACTGTTTGACTTTGTCATATGAGGCTTTAGTTGTTCTACAGACAAACATGCTCCCTCGGTAAATAAGGGGTGTCTTCAGACCGAGAAAACATGCATGCATTTAGACACCAGAGAGATGGATGAAGCCCAGGGAATTATAAACTCGCTGTAGAGATATGTAAACACTACTAATGCATGCTGATTACACAGCACTTATATATTGGCAATATATATATGTGCGTGTGTGTACCGAGGTGAGAGCAAAACATATCGCTTATTGACATTTGTGCCCATGAGTAGAGCTTTAAATGGACTGACAGCTCTAAATGAACAATTCCACCCTGGTTTTAATTAGAAAGAAGGAGTGGGTAGTATGAAATCACAGATACAAACAACTGGGTTCAATGATCTCAAACTGGCGTGAAATTAGATTGGCGTACCAGGCCAAGACTGGCATGAAATCAAGCTGGCATAATGGGCTAACGCTGGCATTAAATCAAATTATTGGCACAATGGGCTAACATCTGATGCAATCAGTGTGACACAAATCATTGCTGTTAAAAGGATTTTCTAAATTAAACCTCTACTTCTAGAGGTAAAGTCAATACTAATAAAATGTCCACAGCAGCAGCACATGTTGATATCATTAATATACTGTATTACATTAATATACCGTCCAACTCCGTGCCAGCTTTTCATTTTCAATGAAAAGGGTCGGGGTTCAAGCCTCACACCAGGCAAGCTACCATCATTGGATCCTTGAGCAAGGACCTTAACCTCACTTGCTCCAGAGGCGCTGCATGTTCTGGCTGACCCTGCGCTCTGACCCCAGCCTTCAAATTCCTAAGCTGGGATATGTGGAATAAAAACATTTCACTGCATGTATGTGTACGTGATAAATAAGATCTGAATTTGAATTCTGTAATTGGGTTGTATAGAAAGGGGAACTATAACTGAGCATTACATTGGCATTTAAACGTCACCTTTTACACCCGGCTGAAAGACAGCATTATGAGTTGGGTTAGGTGGAACAGGCTGCTTACCAGCCATGTAATCACAAGTATTTAAAGAAAGCACAAGAGCGCAGGGTTTTAAAATAACTCTGAGGTTATGGCACATGTTTGAGTGCATTTACATAAAACTTTTGGTGCATTTGTCCAACACCTACTGTAGCACAATTACTTAACGGCTGTCACAGCTTAAAACCGCTTTAAAGGACAAGACTTTAAAGCTTTATCAGTAGTACGGTAATTCCAGAACTACTTAATTACTAACCTGTGCAGATCGCTATAGACAGCACCGTGAGAACGAGCGATATTGTGCAAACTTTTAGCTAATCTCTACAAACCCTACGGCCTGGTCAACATCGTGTGGATTTCTGCTGTGTAAAGAATATAATAAAGGTGTGTGTAAAGCTGATTTGCTGAACCACTACCCAAAATGAGTTTGTACTGTAGATTAGCAGGACAAAAGGACACCTTTAGCTCTTTTTAAACAGCCTCGGGTTCTACAAGGCCAAACATGGTCAAAACTCATGAGAGGGAGGAGCTGGCAGGGTTCGCTACACTGCAAACCTAAAACTATAGACAGTGGAGTAAAGCATGCATTTAAGCTGAGTAGATCAATTACTGGAGAGATGGTCTCCAAATCATGTGCCCTTCAACAGAAACATTAGGAGAATGCAATATTAAGAGCAATGCAATATTATTGTGGCAGCTAATAATAGCCTGCAATGTTGTGGCCGATTACAGGTTCATCCAATTTTCTCCCTCATTTCCTAGTTGATTGGGAACCTTTATGAAGAGGAGGGGGTGAAATTGGCGGAAGCACAACTGGACAGACAGAGAGAGATAGCGAGCGAGAGAGAGAGAGAGAGATGCACAACCATGTCTAGAAACCCAGGGAAAGCACCACAAGCCCTAAAGTATGTACCTATAAGGAACGCTTAAGTAACTTATAGCTTCTGTTTTCTTATCTGGACAGATAAGGCAGTCGGAGAATTAGTGAGCATATTTTCCAGATTCACTGAAATAGAACACTGCCTTATACAGCGACAGAGAAGCAGAGGGCAGCAGGGGTTAAATACAATTCCCCAGACTGCCCATGGAGCAAGTAATAGTATGACGCACAGTCACAACACAGCCTGAATAAAGACGGAATATCATGCTCTCCAGCAGGTTGCAAAAGTAGCAAAGGCTATGACTACCTACAGATGACCGTATTAAATGTAATATTCCTTTTGTAATGGAAAACCTTCTCTTATAAGCAAATCATGGTCAAGGTCATTAAAGGCGACATCTAAAAGATAAACTAACCCTAAGGAGTTATATTTCTATCCGGGTTTTTAAAAGCTGTTTACCGGTGGTGGTGGTGGTGGTGGGTGTGGGGGGTCAAGCTGTAATTTCCCAAAACATGCAAGTCCTTTCTAAGAAGGTGGGCTGCAATGAAAACGTGGACTCAACAACAGGGGGGAGCTGTGATCTCTTTCATTTGATTGGTTTGCTCCTCCCTTTGTGCCTTTTATCTTATTAGCGAGAGAAAGCCTTTCTTGACAAACAAACACCACACAGATGTTGCTCGGCTCTGACATCGTCCATCTCCATGGCAACCCTATTCCAGGGGACTGCTTGGCCGTAATAGCCGACGCTGTGTTGCATCAACGCACCATGACTTTCTGCACTCGTCTCCTGGTAGCACTTTCCCGTCCAAATGGGAGCCCTGTGTGCGCCCATGTTTAGCCATGTGGAGGTTTTTTTCCATCGGAAGAAACAGAACTATCACCGAAACAGCGTGTCCCATTCAAAGTTTCTTTCTCCCATTGTAGCTCTTATGGATAATAAACGGCATTAGAAAAGCGTGATGTAGAATGGGAAATGCTTTTGGACTGAAAAGATGGTGCTCAAGAACATCAATACACACTCCACCATGTACATATGTCAATTAGACAATTAGGACAACATATAGTGCTCTGTGTGAATTAATGCTTGACATATTGCACGTAATGGGCTTCCGTGATGTTAATCAGCACCCTGACATCTAATGCTATTAACCCTGCATAAATGTCATGAATGATTATATTGTCTACATAATAAGCTGTCATTAATCCATTTCTATATTACAGCACTGTTAAACACGCAAATCTGATTAGTCTTGGTGTATTATAATAATATTATATTAATAATAATAATATTTGCTTCTGTTACAGCTGACAAAAGTGCTGGCTTTAATACAGAAGATGGATTTATGTTAATGTGCTTAATAAAAAAATTGCCACTGTTATTATATGTGATTCATATGGCTTTGTATAGTGGATGATCCACATAATACATGTCTGACAAAAAAAAAAATCACTAGCAAAAAACGTAATTGTTGCTCTGGTAACAGGGACGGTCGGTTCATGTTTCGGAAATCAGACCTCAGACTGTCTAAGTGCACTGGAATAAAGCTGTTCTTGTTCCTCCTCAAGTTTCCACCATGACAAACACAACAAAATGTGATGTGTATATATATATATATATATGTGTGTGTGTGTGTGTGTGTGATATAATGGAATTAATTACAAGAACTTATTTGGTTTTCATGGATTCTGCAAATAAATGTAAACTATACCCTGAGCATGTAGCCTGTGATCTTTAATAAATGAAATGGAATCATCTGCAAATTGTAGTATAAGAGAGAGATAAAAACACTTATGGGCTTGTGGTTGTAATGCTATTTTCTCAAACCATTAGTCATTTTCATTTTTAAGTTAAAGTTCACACATGACACGTTGGATTTATTTTATTAATATTAAGCCATTTTTAGATTCCTGTCTTTGCACTTTGGGTTGTATGTAGCGCTTCGTTGTCGTTTTGTGTGACGCTGTGTTATATGTAGCATCATGGTCATGGAGAAATGTTTCGTTCCATTGTGTATTGCGATATGTTGTGTATATATATCTGTATATGGTGTATATATATATCTGTATATGGTGTATATATATCTGTATATGGTGTATATATATAGCTGTATATACATATATAGCTGTATATATATATATATTTTTTTTTTTTCATTTTCATATCCTATTTATCACATACACATACATGCAGTGAAATGTTTTTATTCCGCATATCATCAGCATCTGTATATATTGTATATATAGCTGTATATGGTGTAACGACAATAAAGCTTTTTGAACTTGAACTTGACTTATCATTAAATGAGCATCATTAGAGTGACTTGCATTTATGATAATCATCTTAAGGAAATGAAATTGATTAATACAAAATATCCTAGACAGAAGGTTTCCGGAGGATAACTCAGATTCTTTTTCTTACTTCCTGAAAGATCTTAGGCTCCGTTCTGCAAGCACAGCGAACTCCTTCCCACAATGGCAAACTGATTAGTGGCCTACAGCAGTACGTTGTGAGGACTGATATAAATTAACACTGGAATGGCATTACACACTGCAGTCACCTAATTATATGCTGCTCTAGGAGAGTTTCATTAAATATACTTTGGTATTAAATGCAGAAAAGTAACACAAACCACAACTCGTAGAGTACTCACTATATACTTGTATATTGTCAGTTTCTTTGCACTTCCTTGAACAAGTGCTTATTTATTTCATTTTACCCTGATGTATATAACTCATTCATTCATTCATCCATTATTTAGCGTTTATCCTGTTCAGGGACGTGGGGGCGCTGGAGTCTATCCCAGCTAACTTAGGATGTGAGGCGGGGTACACCCTGTACAATCTGCAGTTAATCACAGAACTAACACTTAGAGACAGACAACCATTCACACACACATGAACATACTGTATATATGCATATAAATTAAGTAGCCAATTCACCTATGCCCAATCACATGTGTTTGGAGGAAACCAGAGTACCCAGGCAAAACAATTTAATTCAATTCAATTTTATTTATAAAGTGCTTTTAACAATACACATTGCCCCAAAGCAGCTTCACAGAAAATTCACATTAAGAAGAAATAAAAAAAAAAAAAAAAAAAAGTGAATGTGTGACATATATCCAAAGAGCAAGCCTTAGGCAACGATGGCAAGGAAAAACTCCCTAAATGTAATGTTAGGAAGAAACCTTGAGAGGAACCAGACTCAGGGGGATGAGGAAAACACATTAGCACATGGTCACCAATCCTGGATGATACATTATTCCAATCTCAGTAAATTTGCCGTTCTCAGCCTTTTGATAGATCGTTTAAGATTGTCAGAAGTTTGGCCTCCTGATTAATTCAAGTCAAGTCAAATCTTTTTGCCATTTCAACCGTATATAACTGATGCAATACACAGTGAAAGGAAACAACGTTTCTCCACGACCATGCTGCTACACAGAACGACAGAGAGTAACGTACAACGACAACGCAGCGCTACATAAAACAAAAACACCACAGAGCTATGTGCTACAAAGTGCGACAAGTAAGACACAGTAAGCCCAGTCTTACCAGACAGGTGTTAGAACTGTGTCAGGAACAGCTAGATGACCGAGGACAGCTGTACCGTATGTTCTGCAAACGCAACAAGAGAAAAAATATGAAATATTAACAACCAACGGAATGAAAATGAAAACGCATTGTGACAACATTGCAACATAGTGTCAAGTTATGCATAGACTGTATGTGGGATTAGCTGGTAAAAATGCTATGCTAACAATTTTTTGGTGGTACACTAATAGAACAAAGCAAACTCTTGATCATTTTAAAACCTAACGTCAACCACACCTGGTGCTTACTCTGATTCATCGGATTCAATCCCCAGTTTATAACCTTCTTGTCTCCCAGACAGCACGCAAATATCATAATGACTAGTGCTTATTACTAGGCAGAAATGATTTTATGTCAGGACAGGTAAAATCATACGTGGATACGCATACTCCCTTTGATTTGATTAGATGATGTAAAGTAATTACAAAACCCTAGCACAGACCCTCATTCATTTCCAATACACATGGGCTGTTTTATTCAACACTTGCTTTCTCATATTGGTTATTACGGCACATTACTTAAATGACATGGCAGTGTATGTTTCCCTGTCCAGCTTTCGGTAGACCATCTGCTGTATCTTGGCATATTACATTCGACTATCGAACAGTGCTCTTAAAATAGCATGGGACAGGAAACAGGAAACGATGCTGCGCTTTTAGAAGTAGTAGTCTGAGTAATTGTATAGTGAATGGTGTCCCCCCTTTATATTACCCAACTGAGATCAGTGAGACAGCTTGAGACAATTCCCTTCGACGTTCGTTAGCGCTATGCGGCTATGGCTATGTACGGCTGATATGCTCCACTGGAACACTGCGAACGCGGTGGTGAGAGCGACTTGGGCTTTACTCACATCAATCACCCCAGGACTACACACAGAATTAGAGTGTGTCCTTCAGCTTGTGTAATCACTGGCAACAAGGTGAATTCCAAAGCGGTTAGTCGTCTTAATGTTTGAGGGAACTCTGGAGCTGATAAGAAACATAGACTTGATGGATTTTTCTAGAGGCAAGAGAGAGTGTGCGAACACAACAGAGTGAAGGAAAGAGAAAGCCCCACTGCTGTGGTCCGGTCAGTGAGGAAGAGTGTTTCGAAGCTCTTTAGGTGCTTGCGTCACTCGGTTCGTCCCTTGTGCAGAAAAAAAATGACGTCTTCTGCCCGCTGTCTAATTCTTCATCGGTGCTTTTCTTCCGATCTCTCTATGTCGCACACCTCCGTTCCCCCACTGCCTAATTAGAAAATGTCATTAGACAGCTTGGTGTTAAGGGCCAGCTTCGGTGGCAACTACTCATGCTCACACACCACCAGCACACGCATACATGTGACTAAGCTGTCAAAAACACAATCGATTGTTTGTGTGTATGTGTGTGTGTGTGTTTGTTTTAATATCTTTAAGTAGACCCTGATAACAAAATAAGGAGAAGCTGTTTTAATCACTATTATCCCTGTGCAATAGTGATATTAGGATGTGAGGCTCACACTGTGACTACTCAAGCCCTTCATATTTAGCCTAAGTTATACGCTGGTCCTGTGGGGATTCTTCTTTCATGCCTCATAACTAATCAATGTGATGGCTTCAACCTATAAGAACAATTACAATGAAATGCTGTGATGTGGAGCTCGAATCTGATTGGTTGAAATGTGTTAATTCATTTTCTGTAATAGCACTGCCAGATCTAAATACAAATCACAGCGTAATTTATGTATTTGTACATGTACTGTAAATGTATTGTTAGGGGCGGCACGCTGGCAGAGTGGTTAGCACGCCTACCTCACAACAACAACGTCATTAGTTCGATTCGATTTCTGCATGGAGTTTGCATGTTCTCCACATGTTTGCGTGGGTTTTCCCCGGGTACTCCGGTTTCCTCCCACCTCCAAACACATGCGATTGAATATAGGTGAATTGTCTACTCTAAATTGTCCATAGGAGTGAATGTGTGTGTGAATGGTTGTCTGTCTCTAAGTGTTAGCCCTTCGATTAACTGCTGATTGTACAGGATGTACCCCGCCACACACCCTAAATTAGCTGGGATAAACTCCAGCGCCCCCACGACCCTGAACAGGAATGAATGAATGTATTGTTAGTTAAAAAATTATATCATATTAAATCATATCATTATTAAAGTGGCAATGGATACTGAATATCCCCATGGCCAAGGTGTGGGAAGTGGTAGCTCAGTGGATAGGGGTATTAGACTGATGATTGGACGATTGTGGGTTTGATTCCCTGCACCACCAAGCTGCCACTGATGAGCCCCTGAGCAACCCTCAACTGCTCAGTTGGATAAAAAATTAGATAAATGTAAGTCGCTGAGGATAAGGGCGACTGCTAATTGTAAATGTGATTTTTAAATGTATTGTAAAGAAAAAAGTAAGGAAATGCTAGAACACAAGTAATAACATTTTGGGCCACGCTGTAATGATTTTTTTTTTTCAATTATGGCATGCCTCAACATCTAGTCTTAACTAAAGGGGAGAAATATTTGGATTGCGCCATTAATAGTGGTGTCTGCTAACACAGTGGAAAATATCCAGTGCAGTCAATATATAGGGTATAAATGATTTATACTCCAGCGAGAATGTGGAAGAGTTTCTTTCCGCGAGTTGTCCGTGCCCTCAATCAAAGTTGTATCTCATAACACACACCA
>JAOUQX010000028.1:413905-424070 GCA_028566295.1 Liobagrus marginatus
GCTCTGACCCCAGCGTTCAAATTCATAAGCTGGGATATGCGGAATAAAAACATTTCACTGCATGTATGTGATAAATAAGATCTGAATTTGAATTTACATGATCCAAAATTTGGAGTGAGAATAAATCTGGAATAGGATGTTCAAAACACACATACATGGATGTGATTCGCCTTTTACAGCATGTATGTGTTCATTTCTAATCTATTACAATTACAGTGATTAGAGACCAGATTACAATTGAAGTGATTAATATTCAGTGCCAAATAACATTTAACGAATGTTGTGCACAAAAACATGTGCCTGTAAGACAGTCATTCATTTAAAAAGATCATCCGGTGACATCCACACATGAATATAGTGATAGTTTTTTTGCCGCAATATCGTTTCCTAAATTATTTATGCGTGTGAAGGTAAAACTTGTTCACTCTTGCATTTAACAAGGATTTTTGTGCTTTCTGAACATCTACTTATTTATGTATATTACAGTTATTATACTCACTGGGTCACACGTTAAAATCTAATCTAAAGAACTCAACGTGTAATTAAAAATAAATTCGACAATAGAAGATTACTGAAAAGTATAGATCTCTCTGATCTCTCACAACAGGCATCGTGCCTAAAGCATATCTACTGTACCGTACATAAAACTTATGGACTAAAACAAAACAAATGATTTCAGTGTACATCATCTATAAGGCCAATGTACAAACAAATATTCACTGTTTTGTAGTCCCTGTGCTGCAACAGTAACATTTACAATTGGACCAAAACATGCAAATGACCCCACATCTGACCCCACATGACCCCACATTATTATATATTATATTTATTATATATTATTGTCATATACATATAAATGTACATCTGTAATTGGTAATTACTGTACTTGTTGTAAATAGTATTTATATGCAACCGACCCCCCTTTTACAATTTCTTTCTCTCCCTCACCCCCACTTACAGCAAACTTTCGGTCAGTCGTCAAAGCATTTCACTGTATGTTGTATGATGTATGACGTATGATGTACATGTGACAAATATACTTTGAACTTGAACTTTGAACTTGAACATCCCTCAGGTTACGTGACATTTTACGTATTGTATGTGGTTTATACGTATGAATTGGAAAAGAAAGAAATCTTTTTTTTTTTTCTTTTTTATAAAAAAACACAAGCCTGTGGTAATTTGTTGTCATTTAAAAGAAACAGTAGCAGATATTGTAGTGCTGTAGTGAATATGTTAGTGAACTTTCAAAGCCGCTACAGATTAAAGACATTAATACAGCCTGACGCTGAAATCATTTTCCTAGTCTGTCTTGCAAATAATTTCCCAGGCTGGGGTTCACTATTACTGAAAAAATAGGCATAATCCCTAGTGCTTAACTAAACCCAATCAGCAGCTAAATCAAATGTTAGTTTACAGTAACAGCTGTACGAACGAATCCATGACCGTCATGAGGAAACCAGAAGTGTCATGTGATCATTCTGTCAAACACATCTTATCGCATTATAAAGCTCTATCTGTGTAAAGAATAAAAGGCAAAGAAAACTTTTATAACAAAGCTAACCCAAATGATCACACACAAAAAGCGCAAACACCAGGAACCCAGACGTTACACATATGTATCTTTACATACGTATAAGCATGTAGATCAAAGAAGAGTGTCGAACACCATCTCTGCATTGTCCTTGTCTACGTTCTCCTCTGTTCTGTGGTTCAGGTTCTCGGCGGTGGATGAGGTGCTAACGTAGCTCAGGTCCCATTCGTTACTCAACGTGCCTTTAGCGCTTTCCTGGACAAACTCTTGGATCTCCACTGGGAGTCGTCGGAACTTGTCCTGGTATTCCTGGTCCAGCTCGCTTTGAAGCTGTGGAGATAATCAGAATAACATTTGAGCCTTTATGATGCTGTTCATTTTCTGCAGATGATTACAATTTCTGTCTATAACCTAACGCATAATGCCAGGGCTATTCAATTAGTTTGTCATAGGGAACAGTTCATGAAAAGCATCGCAAATGAGGGGCTGGAGAGATATGGCATGCAATATGAGTGATAACACAACAGCAATATATAAATACGTAGGAAGAAATAAGCTGTATTTTTGCACCAAAAGTGTATTGTGGAGTCAGGCCAGGTTGGATCCAAGTGCAGCATTTTCATTTTAACAAAAGGTGACAGAAACAGAACTGACGAAACGGGGTAAGAAACACAGTGGAACCTACAAACCCTTAATACTTCACCTTGTGTCTTGTTCCCAGCGGCTTAACCTCCTACAACCTGGTGTCCACATACGTGGACATAAAATGCAGGCCAAACCAAAGCTTGGGTCTTAGGAGGTTAAGTAACCCCGGTGTGATGGGGAACAGGTGAAGATGGAATCAGGGCCGTTAAGGTATGTGGGTAGTGTAGTTTTCGTATTCTGGGGAGTGAGACCTCGTATCAATATATCGGATATCGTGACAATAAGACACCCAAGTAGACGGTTTTCCAACATTTAAATATGTTCAGCTTGTATATTGAAATTTCATAACAACAACAACAACAACAACATGAGTGTATTGTAAGATACCCGAGTAGGCTTTTCCTACATTCAAACATATTCAAATGTAGTAGTTTAAAACTGCATAACAACATCAGTGCATTGTAACTCATTTATAATTGAACTCATTTAATTAACTAACAATTAAGTGCACATAACAAATAAGTCCATAATATGGAACATGTTTAACATCCATCTCAATAATTGTCAAACATTTAGGCTGCCTTCTAATGAGAGAAATTAATTATAAAAAAAAAATTTAGAGCAGTGAAATCGTGCAGTGGTGTAGGTGCTGGGCGGCGATGGAGGCCTGATTACTCGTTTTAATTGCATTACTGTGTGAGAATGATGACTTGCAAAACATGAGGACAAAAATTAGTACTGAATTTCCCGATTTTTGTAAAAAATAACAAAAAAATTCAAAAAAATAAAAAAGAACAAAGATTATCATACATCGTTGTCCGGTTGGTCATCGGGGCTCATGGGAGAGGCAGTTACGGGACGTGACTCATGCTCTACACTGCGACTGCAGCTCATGCTGCATGGAACAGATGCACTTCAGAACTGTAGGGTTCGTTGTATGACTGAACTAAGTTCATTATAGAGATGTCTTCTTCACAGTAGGTTTCTTGACGGGCCGGGACAAATTGCCTCGGGGCCGGAATCGGTCCGTGGGCCGCGAATTGAATAGCCCTGTCATATGGTGTAATACCTGCATCTTTAACTTAGATTAAATCACCCTGAATGTTACCGAGGAGGGTTACCCACAGCATGGAGTAAAATGTTAAAAGGTTTATAAATGGTGTCTAACAGCATAATTTGGGTGATTAAACAGTTAATAGCTACTCAGCATGGAAGGAGCATGGCTTCTAAAAGTATCCCACAATGCAACTCTCCAAATTTGCCTCTGCAGAATGTGTTTTTTTTTTTTGCTCTCTGGCATGGACTCCTCTAATGATTAAACATGACAAAATTGTATTCATTTTGACCCAATATTTGTGCTAATGCTTATTCAACTAGTTAACTACCCGACTCGGTCTTCTGGGAGCATTGTAATTAAAGAAAAGCACCAAAGATGAATTTGTGTCAGAGGCAGTGACTGTGAAGCACACTCACTGTTCTTTTGGTTTTTTTGAGATCGTTATCAGTATCAGCAAGAAAGCTTCAGTTGTGATTTAAACCAACATGAAGCTACCACTGTGCTTAATTATCTATGGAAGAACATCTAAAAATAGCACATTCTGATGGCCTTGAGCTTTCTACAGTTCTTAAATCATCCCAGAATCATGTATATAGTTAGTCTTATGATAAGTACTGAAACGCTATAAAAACCATTGGTCATACTTTATAGCCTTAAAGGCCATATTCAAGAATTATTCATGGGAAATTTAATAAGTGTTTTTTAACAACGCTATAATATACATTTGATATTTTTCAAAATACCTCATATCACTAACGCTACAGAAACCTCACCTGCACAGTGCATAGTTTTTAACTGTAGACACAGCAGTCTTTAAAGGTAAGGTAGACAATTTTAAAGAGGCTAAGCCAAAGACCCGCCCTCCCTGCATAATCACTTTCCAAAGCCACGCCTCCTTGACAACACATGAACGTGCTCAGGCAGAGAATAGGCTCAAACGACAGTCAGGTTATCTCATGTCTAATTCACCGGTGATTAAATATTACAGTACAAAGCGTATAATATTATAATAACCAATGTAAGCTACTTTATAAAAAAGTCATTACACTCAGGTTTATAGCAGGAATGCGCTAATGACGAAGCTGTTTGCACGAACAGGGTGAGCAGAGGTATGCAAATACATATGCTGACAAGCAGGTAGGACGGCCTATCGTAATGTTTGGGTTGAACGTTTTGATTGGAAGAAAATTTATTGGATCCTACCCCTTCCACGGAAGATAGGAATACATATATATATATATACAGATATATATATACAAATATATAAACCGTATATAAAAATATAAATTTTTTATAGACTACTTAACTTAAAGAGTGCTATGGAGATGTGAAATGACTTTCAACCGGCATAGCAACAAAGGTTTTTGAACAAAATCACCTTTAATACAGATGCAGTACATTCTATTTTTATATATAATTAAGAGTGCACTATAGATTATTGAGGAACCAACTATAAACTTCCTACAAGCCACAAACCACACTTTCCAGCTTTTAAGTAAGTTGACCAGGTTGCATATATTTTATGTCTGATTTTTAATGTACATAAAATAAAATAAGAAAAAAATTTAAAAAGTTGCTGTTAGAACGTTACAGGAATTATTCGCCTCAAGGAGGTATCATACAGTTTCATGTTTTTCCACACCATGGCCTGTCTGTTATGTTTTTATTCATGCATAATGTATTCTATGAAAAATGTTATGCTTCTTAAAAATGATTTAAATAATATGTAGAACGCCTTTTGAAAGCATTGTAACATGTACGTAATTTGTAGTCTCATCCTCACAGGTCCCCCTATTGCTCAAGCTGCCTTGAAGGAAATCATATTTTCACACAGCTGACATTAACAGAGAGCATCCAGATGGCGGTACATAGCTGCCACACAAACGTCCCGCACAAAGCATGACCTACTTAGGTGAGGGACATCTGTTGTACCCCTACCGGTCTGGGCATAAAGACGCTCGGATTAAAAATGCCACCTCACAGCGTATACCCACTCCTTAGCACGTGTGTGTGTGTGTGTGTGTGCGCATTGAATATGTGTGTGGAGAAGGAACAAAGTAAAGCAGCTGAATGCCAGGGATCCCAACTGTGTCTGACAGTAAGCTGAGTCACCTGCAGCCTTGGCTGTCCATGGCAGGTTTTGTGTGTATCTGTGCACGCGTGTGTGTGTGTGTGTGTATGCATGCCACCTCTTTATCGCCTGGGTGGTTTGTTTGACAGCAGAGGTACTTAAAACGCAATTGCAAGGTGACACGTCCACAGCCATAGTTATAAAGGCAGGCATGATAGACAGATGACGGATAGATATCGATGACAGGCTGTGTGTCATGCCAACACTCTTGAAATATATAGGCGAAATTATTATACAAAATGTCAAAACGATTTCGATTTTAATTCTCAATTAAAACGGGGGGAGGTGGCATTCAGCTTTAAAATCGTCAATAATGCAAACAGGATTACACAAATATAAACAGATCTCACCTGTAGGGTCACAAGAACTGCAAATATCCCGTTTATATATTTACCATCTAAAATTGAATAATGACCAGAATAATGTGTTAAGTTGGTAGCTAGCCTACGTCTCCATGTAGTCATTATGTAAACACGAAGCAGATCAGCCACCTGCTTCATATTTACAGAAAGCTCAAACTGGGGCTTGGCTTTTCTTCCATATATAAAGTCTCACGCCAAAGCATTTTGATTTTGACAGGTTTGTATGACTGATGTGTGTTTGCATGGTCTTACTGTAATCCTACAGTGTAATGAAACTTTCGTGATCACATGAAGAGATGAAAAGCTCCACCAACCTGTAACAGCAGCTGTTAAAAAGCAACATATGGGTAAAAAGCCCAGCGCTGAGGCAGCAGTCTGCAGGGTGCTGTGTTCTGGACAGGATGAACCAAATTAACTGGCTCACCTAAAGTGATCTCGAGCGATGCAAGCGTGACACAGTCTAGTTTCCAATCCCTCTTGAGTTGGAAAAGTTAAATGTGTCTTCCCTCAAAAGACTTGTCATCTGTCAACTAACCAGCTCTCAGATCCACTTCTTCAGATCGCCTAAAATACTTCGAGAGGAACATGACCTTCTTCAACATCTGTCCTAATTCTAAGCTACTCGTGAGGGAAAGGAGGCATTTCCACATTTACTGTTCAAATTTTCTTCATGTGCTTTAAATATTTGAAGGGCAGAAAGCCCAGGTGTAGCCTAAAAAAAAAATCACTCAGCCCAATAGATATACTGTTCTTACCTCCAAGTAAACGTAAGCTCGGTTCAATTAAAGTCAATACAGGATTGAAAAAAAAGGCATGCTGGGTATTTTGGAATATGGAGAGATTTTTCTTATAACTAACCAACAAGCCACAGACTGAGCCAGAGAACATGCTGCAGATGTGTCCATGATGTGTTCTGCATATGTGGACCAAACAGAAACGATTGATAGACACTGTGCACTGTAAATTAGTGTATTTAGTGTATTAGTGTATTTACACATCGCTAACTATAGATACCACTATTATTATCTAATTATTCAGAACTTCACCCTGCGCTCTGTGCCTGCATAACTTCACTGTTTACCTTTAAAAGAGTTGCTATGGTTACAGTTTCATCAGTACCCATAACACTCCCTACACAAATGTGTTTTTTCCTTATTGAGTAGTTTATTAGTTTTTTGTTTTTATTTATTTATTTAAGAGTTCTAAAAAATATATCTTTATTCTATATATTCTGTAAATGCATGCCGGTAATAGCATACTGTACTTTAACCTTTAACCTCCTACAACCTGGCATCCTCATACGTGAACATACTAAAATTCAAGCCAAACCAAAGCTCGGGTGTTAGGAGATTTATTATGAATCCAGGATTTAATCGAATGTGTGTTGAGTTTTTTGATGCTTATAAGGATCAGCTGAACGCTCAATTTTTTTAATGAAATTCTTGGTAGAGACTCATTAATATGCAGAATCTTCCTAAATAAACAATGTACTGTTGCACGGCAACTTAAAAGTTTTTTTTTTACTTATTCGCCAGTAAAAGCTGCTAAGGGGTCGAAACCTTCTGCTGTCAGTCGAAAGCTCTGGCTACACAAGTAACCTGAAATCAGTTATTCTGGGTCTGAATCTCAATTGCTGTTATTTTATTGCACTACATACTGTAGGTTCAATGAGACCATTAGATAATTTCTTATGTAATAACTACTACATACAGGAATAGAAAGTAATTTGGGATTTGGCCTAACCGAGTGTTGGAAGTTCATAGATAGGAAAAAAAATGTGCTGGTGTTATTTTAATAACGATTACTGGTAGCCAATTAGAAAAAACACATGTGAGCCAGTAGTTAGCCTCATAGTGAAACACAGTAAATTATGGCAATATACACTATACACAATATCCATAAGTATGTGAACACCTGTCCATATGTGGGCTAAAAAGATGAAAGCGTACAATTGTCTAGAGCATTTTTGTATGTTAAAGCACAACAATTTCGATTACTAAGAACTAAGAGGATTTCCCTTTGCAAAAACAAATAGGTTTGAACCTGCTCCAGCAGGACAACGCCACTGTGCAAAAAGCCCCTGAGCTTCATGAGGACATAGTAGGTTATGGGTTGAGTGGGCAGTGACCTCAACCCCACTGAACCGGAATGCTCCTGTGGCTGAACAAATAAATGGAAAGAACTGTATTGGTCATGTACAAAAACGTATACAGCCAAACAGTGCTTTAAATAAAAACATTTTAAAAAACAACATAAATGGAACAAAAATATAAGAATATAATACATGTATACAGATTGGTGTTATACAGATGACTGTATTTTGAATACAATGGAGATGCGTGCAATTGTGCAGTTTATGCCACATGCTGTGCAAAATAATCTTAAGACATTACATAAAAAAACGAACGGAAAATAAAGTGGAGGTTATTACAACAGCAAAGCGGAACTCGATCTGTATGTTCTTAAAGCTCTGCGATCGTAAGGTGTTTTGTACTGCTCTTAATTATTGATATGATATTTTCTGGACTTTCTGAGTGACGCACTTCAAAGCTTCGAGGCAGTCATTAAGCTCTGTCAACTAAACCTTCAATCCGGATACATTTACAGCTCTTGCTATGCAAATAAGCTGCATCTGCAAGCAATCAGAATCAGAAAAAGTGCTGATATGTATGCAAATTGTTGATTATTTGCTTCTAATTGCGCTCTCACTTCATGTCTTTGCCAATCCAAACACCACAGAGTGAGATTCTCAAAAACTCACAGCAATGTATACTGGAATGCAACTATTTAAGGATATCCAAGATAATTCCTGTGCACAACTTTAATCTTTGACATAAATATACATGGGGGGGAAAAAACATGTGGATAAATGTATCTTAGTTTGAATTCATCTGTCTGTTCCTTCTGTCTTTCAAGTAAATAACCACTATAAATAACCAGCTATGGTAGAAAATCCTTCCTACAATAGACAGAGATCAAGTGCTCTCCTCACAAGCACTGGAATGGAAGTCAAGTATTTCCAGAGCCTGCTTTCCTCTGTGGGAATGCCAATCATGCTTGGCACAAGGGGTGAGGTTCCGTCGGTATCTATTGAATGACATGACACCAATACCCCCCGGCGTTAGGAGGAAGGCAGGCTACGTGTATTATTAATGATAACTACCTCACATGAAACGTGCCTGGTAATCACTACAGAGAAAAAGCATGGCTGAGCTAGTATAGCGGACGCTGTGCTAGCCAGGAAATCTGTTAGGCCTAGTGACATCTGATGTAGTGTGTGCCAGTCTTTGTCATTCTGTTTTTGGAGGCACAACCAAATGCAGCAGGTCACAAGCTGTTCTGTGTCCATGTCTGTGTGGAGAAAGAGCACTCCATCTGCTTCCTTTACTACTGTCAAACCATAAAACTCCAATTCCAATTCCCCATTCATTTTCCATAGGACTGTTCTATCTTTAGAAAATCTCCATATCCACATTAGGCTATATCTGTGAATTAATTTATACTTGTAGTTATAGCTGTGCGCTGGTATTATTTCAAGATTTTGAATTTAAAGTTATCTGATAATTGTGTAATTTTATGATCCATTTTGGACACTTAGAAAGGTAAAGGCTTTGGCTTAATTCTTCTGACAAAAATTTACATGCCGTGGGATTCGAAAATCAGGAAGCAGATTTAAAATCAGCATTAAAAAAATTAAATAAAAAATAAATATATATACAGTATGTATATATAAAATGTGGCCTAAACAAAACATTTTTACATTTTAAAACTTCTAAACTATAAAATTTAAATCTTGCCTATGCAGTACTTGACAGCCAAATATACAGTTTCTATGTTACTATCTGATTTAGTAAATTAGTGATATTAACTTAATTTCTTTGTAGAAAAGGTCATATTTTCCATGAGTTTTTATCCTTTCAGTTAAAGCACATGTTCAAATGATGAATTCACTAATGGATTCGATGTAACATGATTCATCATGTTTTACACAAACTTGTAGGGTCTGTGACAGCTTAAGTGCACACTGTTATTAAAAGCAGGTACGTACCAAATCCTGAGAAAGTTTAAATACTAATCTAAATATTTTTAGGGTTCTACTTTTTTTCCTCAAGTGGTTGCTGATAATATCATTTATAATGAAAGCATTTGGATTAAATTGAAACAGGATGCTGAACAGAAGCTTATGGACCAAAATATGGCTTACATGTCATATTTAATTAATATTGTTTTAAAAATAAGTCCAACCTGTTCATTTGTTGCTATTATCTCTGCTACAACGTTAGGTCATATTAATTTGGAACTGAACCTTAGCTGGATTTTGAAGTAAAAAAAACAAAAACAAAAAAAAAACACATTCACTGTAACATCGCGATGCCGGTCACCGGAGTATTAACCACTTCCGGTTCATCGTGACGTCACTTCCGGTTCAAGATGGC
>JAOUQX010000028.1:467290-478232 GCA_028566295.1 Liobagrus marginatus
AGTAAAACTAGTAAAAGACTAAAAAGGTTAGCAAACAGACAGGGTGTCGGACGAGCAGCCGTTCACACAGGCGCCATCTTACATACAGTAAAATACTTTTACTGAACACCTTTTGGCAAGTTGTTCAGTAAAAGTATTCAATAAAACAAACAAAAAATACATTTAGTGCGTTTTATTAGCATGGTAAAACCATGTGTTTTTTCTCCTCACTCCTTTTAAATATTAAAACTCCACTAAACAGCACTATACCATGTGTGCCAATAATGAAGCCAGAATATGCACAGCTCATCTATAAGGTCTCGTCATATTAGGTATTAAATACATTATTGTTTGCAGTTTGTAGGACACAACTTACACCAGAGAGTGGCCTATCAAAACTGGGGTAATCGATCCGAACCAGAGGGCAAAAAATCTGCACTTGTTATCTGTTGCTAATTTTATCTATTTTGTCTCTGAAGCGTGTAATAACTTTGCTGTGAGCTCTCCCCCACAGTTTGGTGTTCCAAAACCACTTGCAACTTATGGTCAACACTGATATAAGGTTTTGAAGAGGTTTTGGGAAAGTTTAGCTGGGTGGAATGCATATGTATTAGGCTTTTCAGAACATTAGCATTATGAATGTCTAGGATGGCATGATGATTAAATATGAATCATGTATCATATTGCTACCACCATTTTCTTGTTTGAGAGTAAACAAATAATCTGCAAATGACAAAGTTCTAAATAGAGTAACTCCGAGGTCTCCCAGGATTTTAATTCATTCATTATATAGCGTTTATCCTGTTCAGGGTCGTGGGGGCGCTGGAGTCTATCCCAGACAACTTAGGGCGTGAGGCGGGCTACATCCTGGACAATCGCAGTGCTAACAGTAGGTGCGTTTACATGAGCATTGTAATACTCCTATAAACACAATCAGATTAAAAAAGTCACATGTAAACACGTCAATCGGATTAAATACGCCCAAGTCAACATAAATATTGATTGGATTGTAAGTGGTGGTTTAAACCTTCTCTAATCCGTTCGAGAGGGCATGTAAACACTTAATAGGCTTAAAAATGAGGCTAGAAATTTCTGCGCATGTGCAATAAAGAACAACTTCCGTAATGACGTAGGGCGCACGGCTGTTTTAGGCAAGTTGCCGAGCGCTAAGCAGAGCGGGAGGAAACCAGAGTACCCGGCAAAAAACCACGCAAGCACGGGGAGAACATGCAAACTCCACACAGAAACACCCTGCGTGAGAATCAAACCCATGACCTTCTTGCTGTGAGGCAGGAGTGCTAACCATCAGCCCAGGTTTTAACATAATGAAAATTAAATTATTTTTACTCTGTAAATATTACATGTACCAACTAAAAACTATTCAATTCTTAGCATGAGAGCATATTCTATATAATAATAATTAAAGTGGTAGAATTATTATAATACAGGACTGCTTTCTTTCTCTTTAGATACTTTCTCTTGTCGCAATATCCCCTGACTTATTCATTGCAAGTTTAGTAAATTGATTCGATCTGTGTTTTAAAATTTGTTTCCTTTTTCCTTTTTATCTTCTTCTCTGTGTTTTAAGCATACTGTAGCATTATTTATGTGTTTGAACAACCTACCTATTGACTGTTGTATTCTGTTGGCGCCGTTATGTTTGAGTTCGGTATTATGCAAATAATTTAGGCAAATGTCCTTCGATGACAGTTTTAAACAGAATAAAAGGGCTGTCTGCTTTATGCAAGTCACTTTAAAGTAAACAAGCTAACATACACTATATGGCTGAACGTTTGTGGACATCTTACTAGCATACCCTGATACGTTTGTCTTCTACAAACTGTTGCTACAAAGCTGGAAACACACGACTGTTTACAATGTTTCTACATGCTGTAGCATGACATCATTTCTTCACGACCATTTCAGCATGACAATGCCCCTGTGTACAAAACTCCTGAGCTGCATAAAGGCATGGCGTGTTATGGTTGGAGTGGAAGAACTCGAGTCTTCTGCACAGAGCCCTGACCTCAACTCCACTAAACACCTTTAAGATGTGCTGTGATGTAAGCTTTATCCCCGACCTCCTCATCAAGCATTAGCACCTGATCTCGCTTATACTACTGTGGCTGATAAAACTAATTCGCACCTCCAAATCTAGTGGAAAGCCTTTCCAAAAGGTGTCAGGTTCCCCAATACTTTCATCTGTATCGTGAGGAACTTCATACAGTTAATGCATACTGCCAGATTATGTACCAGAGCGTGGGTTTGCATGGAGGCTCCATTTATTCTTTCTTCTTACTTCCTGCTTCAATAAACTTTTCATTTAAATGATTTAGTGAACATAAACGTGGCAAGTGTTTTTGGTAAAAGTGGTTACAACTCTAAAATTACAGCTCATGGGATGTAAGCATACAACGATGCACTGAATGCACTAAGTCTTCAGTGATTACATAAGTGCCAAATTGCAATTTTGATTAATATTTCATTCATTCTACAGCCTTAGGGATGAATCATTAATAGTTTGCCTCTGCTATAGTCCACATTCACTCCAAATTAAAATGCTGAAAAAGGAAACATAATTAGCTGCAGTCAACTGCAGCTTTAAATCGAAATTTGCTTACGATTGTTTATGAAGCATTATATGCAGCTCGCTGATTAGGGTCATAAAACATTTACAAAAATCCCATAACCACTACAGAAAAAAATACAGAGCGCCACCATACCAGAGCGCTCTGACCCCAGCGTATTCGTATGCTGGGATATGCGGAATAAAAACATTTCACTGCACGTATGTGTATGTGATAAATACGATCTGAAAAAATGAAATGTCAGTAATCATTCAGATCTTCAATTATTGTTAATTATTATTATTATACTGCTTTTAGTGATTCCAGGTACCACGTTAGACACACAAGACCTCTTATTTCATAGGTTCTTAGGTCATACGTAAGAAAACTCTTAGCAGATTTTAGTGGATTTTTTCCCCTTTTTGGCATCAGTAAGAATTCAAATCTAATGGTGGCAGGTGTGTTTTTATACTGGCGCTTATTTTATACCGCTGTTTCATTTGAGGCACCAGTTCACACCTGGTCAGTACCTTGTCAAATATGTCATGCCGTGGTTCGCCCAGGGTGCCATTCAAGCTACAACAGCAATTAATGCCGTGACTTTTTAAATGCAGTATAAACTGATTGGGCAGTCCAGGCCAGACCCTAGAGAACACCACAGAGGACATGGAACTGAACCCTGCTACTGAGGAATCTATGGTAATGTTGCTGCTTTGGGGGCCACAAGGCTACTTTAGATATACACACACGCGCACACACACACACACACACACACACACGTACACACACACACAAAAACGCATCCAAAGTATCCAAAAGTACGCAGTGTAAATCCCATATATTTTTAGAGATGCGCAGAAATCTGTGTGCAAACAGTTCGTCACATCAGCAGAATCTTTTCATGTACAACCTTCAGAAATTTTTTATAGTAATATTATGTATCTCACGTAAACAAACTTGATATTTAACTAGGAACAATTTGAACAGCTATTAAAGCAGGATTGTCAGCACATATGAAAAGGATTAAGATATCCTGCTTTGTATCTAATGATTAACTTATAGAGTATTGCCTGAAGAAATAAGTAATGTTTACAACAGATTGCGCATATCTGTCGTGTAGAGTTTACCTGAAATGTCAGGTAGTTTGTGGCCGTGCTTTCTTTTTAAAAATCCCACATTTGTAAGACTTAGAAGAACAAAAACACATCTGCTCTCTGACTGAGAGAGATTGCAGGTCTTCTCTCTACTTGCATTGAAGCGATAACAGCAAAAAAACATCATTTTTTTCACGCGCACAGAATCAAGCAATAAACATACAGTACATGGCATGACCGAATGATTAAAAATGTCAGTTATTATGTTTGGAGTCTGGAACTCCAGATGGTTCCACCTTTAGCTATTGCTGTTGCGAGTCCACTGGTGCGTTCAGTCTGATACACAGTTGAAATCTGATCAGCACCGATCTGAAATATGTCACAGGTCAAGTTAATCTCTAAGTGATCTCATCCTGCTTACATGTTGGAAGAGAATTTAGTCTGACTCTGAATATGTATGCAAATATAGCTGCTTTTGGAGTTTGTCCGTTTTATAATGCATCAGTAATACGCAAATTAATTCGGGTACATCACCCGATCAGATTTGACAACCTCTTCAGTGTATAAGACTCTCAGTCTTAATTCGACCATAATTTTAAGGGACTAAGGGATATAGCTAATAATGAATTGAGTATAAGTTTAACCAAAATTAACTATAACAAAGTCTATCATATAAAATATAAACTTGCCAAAAAAAAATTCTGTACAACTACAACGCTGCCTTAATGAAGCCCATCACTAGATTTGTGATCTTCTGAAAGATCAACACTGATTTATGACACTTCTCATAGAAAATACTGACGGTACCGTAACTCTTAAAGCTTGACATTATAGTATTAACTTACATTATCGACAGTTCAGACAGCTGTATTTGTCCTAGCCAGCTACTGTGCTTATTGCAAACGACAAGCAGGTGGATGAATAAAGCATGTTTACGCCATCACAACAAAGCTCTCCCTATTAGCAAATTTCCTCCTTGTACTGAGTCTCTGTTTCAGCAACCTGATCATCTAGTGCAAGCTGTCCTATTACTACCTCTAGAGAGATTAATAGCTTCGAGGCTCAGACTCCGTCAGGGAAAACATATTAGTCAGACTCATTGGCTTGCCCTGTAACAGTGTGATTTGGGTTAAGGAACAGATGAGTCGTCTCAGCTTATCATCGACACAGAAAGGCAACATAACTGTGCTATAAAAGGCAGGTTTCTGATAAGGCTGAATATTATTGAGTTATAGTCTAATGCAGATCATCGCAAGTGAATGTTCTCTCCAGGCTTTTACCTTATTCTGATCGGTCCAGTACAAGTAGTAGCCTTTGGGATCAACCCGTAATGTCACGGGAGTCACAGTGGTGCAGTCCTGTAAACACAAAGAGACAAATAGGAAGCTTTAGGACAATGGATAGATAAGAACCAGCTTCAGATAGCTTTTTTAAAATCCACGCAATTTGGACGAATTTAAAGATTGTTACAGGGTTCTAGGGGGGTCGGGGAAAAAAGGTATTTAATGTCACTAACTCTTTGTTTTTATAATTAAAATAAAAAAGCAGGAAAGGGTTAGGGTTAGGCTTGAACAAGGCCCTTAAGCATAAGCTGCTCAGTAATTAGCTCTGGATAGAGATCCTCTCACAAATGCCACAGATGTAAATGTTAAAGTGAGCAGATTAGGATTCAAAGCGCTACAATGATCATTGCAGCAGGTTAGTGGCATGTTTTTTTAGAAATGCATTCGTGTTTCTATTGAATTTGACAGGTAAGTAGTATTGTACCATAAAATAGAAGAGCTAACTGGAATGCTCGGGAAAGAACAATGATAAAACTTACAAAGATGACAGAAAATAACCATCAGAGTAAATAGAAATACATAGAGAGATGCTTGGGATCCCATTCAAGGCAATAAGAAAATCTATCCTCAACCCCCATCCCCAAACCCCAAGAATGACCTTTGTCTTATCCCAGCATATGAAAACATCAAAGCTGACATCTCACTATGGCATACCACAGCCTTTCTAGTTCAAGCACCATTAGGTAGCAACTAAATATATTAATGAAAGCTTTCATTTGGGTTACAAACATTAAAAATGAATGTTAAAAAAAAAAGTGATGTTAATGTTCAGGTCTCTGACAGACACAAAAAAAAACACCTGCAAATGCTGATGCTAGCTGCTGGAACAAAACGGTGAAGAGTTTCAAACAATACGCAGCGGCTGGAAAAATTGTATCGGAGAATGATGGCTATAAAAGCAACTCTACTCCAAAGCATTGCTTGTTGGCTTACTTACCTGTGGATGTGACTAGTGTGCTACTTTGAGGCTAACATTTTTTTTTTACTAGAAGCATAAATACTGACATTTACTCAACAAACTCGCTATGTAGGTTAGGCCAGAACACTGATCTGTTTTTACTTTTCATTTCCTGTATTAAAATACAGATAACAATGCTCGGTGTAACCTTCCTAAACTACAGCGGACTGAATGATTCTATTTTGGGTAACACGGCTCACTTACACACACCCATAATAAGATGAGGGAGGGAGCGATAAAGTTGGTTCTGGAGCGAGTGTCGAGTTAACTGATCCTTCTGATACCGTGTGGGAATTCAAAGGCGAAAGCTGCAGTTGTTTTCGCTAGAGGGGTTCCCAACATGTAGACTACTATGTAGGAAATCAATCAATCAATGTCAAAACAGAGCAATGGCCAATCAGAACGGCTGCTTCTTATTGGGGTGGCACTGAATATCCAAAGCCCCAGAGACAGTCTGTCATAGGGCAATGAATAATCATGCTTTTGGGAACAGACTGAAAGTCCTGTTGGTATCGGCCAATTATTACCATTCTTCGATTATAAATGGAACACACCGTGACAAGGCATGATGAAGCAACCCATGGTGCTACATTTATCTCATATGCTGAGTTTAAACAGGCTGATCTAACTAGTCCTCCAGCCACCTTCCAAAAACCCCACAAAACTCCAATTTTGAACATTTAAATAGCGAAAAAAACTTTTTAGAAAAGTATATCAATCATTTTATATAATTTATTCCACTAAACATAAAGCAGTTTGGACCCAACAAGTAACACCACAAGAATTGCCTTTCAAGAATCAAACTACAAAAAGCAAAAAATTTATTCTGAAGTGTGGAGTACACAGGACTATTTGAATAAGGGGATATTTTGAGGGGGAAGCTGCTGGATTTGTGGTTTGGAGTGGCGCCATAGGAGGGCCGACGCCCATCTGTATACTGGGAAAACTAATAAGGGAAAGCCAAGGTTCAGAACAGGCCAATGTCGTTCGTTCAATACAGCTCCAGAAGCTGATGGACAGCTCCACACACACACACACACACACACACTGCGGGAAAAAACAGTGGGAAAGAATATGATGAATGCACAATTTATGACTTCCTTTGGCTGTTTTGATGTATCTGTGCTGAATGATTTAGGTCAAAAGCTAAATCTTCACTTTAAATGTTAGAAAGGAAATGTACAAATTTCCTCAAATACATTAATCCCATGACATTATGTACAGCTACAAACAGCTTCAGGGCCGTGGCGTAAAATTCGAGCTCTACTGGTTACAACATGAAAAACGTAGGTACTATTTGCTTCAAATTCATTTCCCATGAAACATCACAGTGATTTTAATAGTCTGCTTTATTTATTTCAGTCATTCATTCATCTTCAGTAAGCGCCTGGTCACGGTGGGTCCGGAGACTGTGTGGAAACTGGATAATAGACACAGTTTTAAAATTAGGCAAATAGAATGAAGTAACTGATGTTTTACACAAATTATGGCCAAAGGACTTTGTTTATTTTTGTTTTGTGAATGAAAATAGGTTCAGATATATCCACACTCAGTTATAACCTAACACCTTGGTTCATTTATCTCAAATGGTGAAATTGGTTTCTTTTCTTCCTCGTCATCTTCAAACTTTCTGACAAGCGTTTATTTTCTAACTTAAAAAATATATATTTCTGAAAATGATATTGTTACCCATGTCTGATGATGATGTCTCCACCGATAATATAGTAACAGTTCCTGTGGGAAAGTTAATCAAATCTGAATTCTACGTAATGAACACAAACAAGGTAAAAAAAAAAAAAAAAGGAGATTTTTGTGGTTCTACTAAAGACAAGCTTTTTGGGAATGGCAATCAATCTAACCATCAATCTAACAATCAATAAATCAATCAAATTACTAAACCAACTGTGGTAGCACGGTTACATCACAGTGTTATTCTAATATCTGACTGATCAGATTATGCTAACTATAATGACCTACAACAGCAGCTAGTTTTTGCTATGATTCACTGGAGCCCCAAAAATTAAAGTTTATTCAAAACAATACAATAAGTTGTCTATAATAAAATTTTATGTTTTTAAATTAATTGGGAATGTGTTTTTAACCTAGGAACCTGAAATTCTTCCATTTATTGGTTAAAAGGTAAACATCTACTTTTTTTAACTCGGTTTTTTTGTATTTGCAAAAAAATGATTTATTACTTTTGTTTTCTTTGGCATCCTGGTCAACAATTTTCTTGTATTTGACACTTATAAAGCAGTGTTTCATTGATGTGCTCATCTTCCTGGATTTTGCACAACCATGGGGCTTAGCACCCCACTTAGGATCCTTACGGTTATTATTACACATGATGATTAAAATAATGGAACTGTGACAAATGCTACTCGTGAGCCATTGGTGAAGAAATCATGCTGCTCCATGATTGTGGGAAGACCAGCAGACATTACAGGCAATAATAGGTTGCCATCATCACAGCTTTTTTTCAACCTGCACCACTGTTAAAAATATTGTTCTGCATTTAATATCTAACCCTACTGTTAGAATACATGTTTGCAAACTATATGAGTCTGAGCTCAGGAATGCCACATGATCTACCCATGTGCATGGAGGGTTCTTTCAGATTTTCTGTTTTGCATGCATGTATGTGACTTGTCTGTACTAAATTGCTCTTAAGTGAATGAGTGGCCTGCATTGCACTGGCATCCCATCAGAGGTGTGGTTCATCTAAAATTGTACCAAATAAGCTGCTCAACTGGATGCCGGATGATTGTTTGTTCTAATAATAGGGGAATAACTGTAATTCCCATAAAAGCGGAACATACCGTGCAATCGGATTAAAGGAGGTGTGCGTGTATTCATGCACCTTTTGTGATGCGACTGGATAGCAATTCCCATTCAGCAGTGAGGAAGGCACGCGCTGTTTAAGCTTGATTAGGATCAGTGATGGGAAAAGTGATTCCGTTCACTAAAACACAAACCAGTTCACTGAATGCGTTTCTCAAGTATAATGCATTTATCAATGTAATCTGTATATACGCTGTGCAGCTATTCTTACAATTATAAAGTATTAAAGAGTGTCGGTTTCAAAAGATTAGGCCATCTTACATTTACAGAACCGCGTCATGCCATTGTAGAAAAACAAAAACAAAAAACAATAATTGACTTAAATGAAACATGTAATCCTGTCTGGGTGAAGAGGATTTCCAAATGCCTGGTTTGATCTGTTTGCGTTGCGTAAACTAGCACGTGCTTGCACGTTGCAACGGCACGTAAACAAACAAACAAACAAACAAAACAACGCACACTTTCCGGTTTCTAAACAACCGCTTGCACTTAGGTCTCTTAAACGGTGTGAAATATCCGAAATACACTCAGTCTCAGTGTGCTAACACTGCTTATAAAAGACAACTCGTTGTTTTATCAGGTAGTACATAAGAAAAGCCGCAACAGATGACACAACCGCATCCGCTCGACTATTCAGTCGGTCTTAAACCGTCCTAAAACACTATTACTCAGCAGCTAGTACTTACATCCTCCCATTTCATGAATTTGTTTCCTTTCCTCAAACTCTCCGGTACGACCACGGGTATGAGCTGGAGCGCGTGAACTCCCGGCTGTGGCCCCGCCATCTGAGAGCGCCGAGCCTTACAGTTACTGCCCGCGCAATTTCCCGCCCACTGTAAAGTAAAAAAGAAAGAAAAGAAAAAGTCTCCTAAGGCATTTAAAACCGTCTTAGTGCCAATCCGGAGGGAGCTGACGTTGTTGACGTGATGTTTTACTGTCCATACTGCATCAGCTCCGTGCGCTTTCGCTAGTGGTTCACACGCTGTCTCGCTTTTGGGCTCCGAGTGCAGAACTAGAGCGCTAAGTGAGCGCGAGCCTCCACTTACGAAGAGTAAACGCAGCAAGGCTCGAGTGGGCTGGGATGTGGCGCCACCCCGCGGGAGGAAACGCGCATCCCGGGCAGCTGTTGCAGAGCAGACAGGTGCAGAGGCTTTGAGGACTGGAAAATGAATTAACAATGCGCCCCATGGCCGGCACGGTGACAGAGTGGTTAGCACTCGTGCCTCACAGCAAGAAGGTTTGATTCCCGTGCAGGATGTTTCTGAGTTGGAGTTTGCATGTTCTCCCCGTGCTTGCGCCGGTTTTCCCTGGGTACTCCGGTTTCCTCCCGGCTCCAAACACATATTGGCATAGGTGAATTGGCTGCTCTGGGTAGTTAAGTGGTTAAGGTGTTGGACTGCTGCTTTGAAGACTGGGGTTTAATTCCCAGCTCCACCAAGCTGCCACTGCTGGGCCCCTGAGCATGGCCTTTAACCCCCAACTGCTCAATTGGATAAAAAATGCAATTCGCCCTGGATAAGGGCGTCTGCCAAATGCTGTAAATGTACTCTAAATTGTCCATAGGGGTGAATGCGAGTGTGAATGGTTGTCTGTTTCTAAGTGTTAGCTCTGTAATTAACTGCCAATTGTCCTGCGTGTACCCCGCCTCATACGATAAGTTAGCTGCAATAGACTCAAGTGCCCTTGCAAAATGATACAAAACTATAAATATCTTTCAAAAGAAATCCGGAAAATCCCTATATTTATGTATGTTGTTATCATGCATGTCATTACTATGCCTGACTATTACTATTATTACTATACAATTTTAGGCCCTGCTATTTGTACATTTGAGCACCTACTTCTCAGAATCTGAGAAGTTATGGTTTTTAATAATGAAACAACTAAATAATTAATATTTTATCGGAAATTTATTTGGAAACAGTGTGATATACCTACATTATATGGGCAAAAGTTTGTGGAACCCTAAGTAAGTAGCCGCTTAGGGCCCTGCGGAATTAGGGGGCCCATGACAAATATAAATCATATAATACTTATTAGTTTTTTATTTGTGAATTCAATTGTATTTCATTTATATTAAGAAAATAAAGTTTTCAAGTTACAGACATTTTATCATGCAGTTGTTTTTTTTACAAATGTAGCGGGAAAAAATAATAGGGG
>JAOUQX010000028.1:521820-536161 GCA_028566295.1 Liobagrus marginatus
TCTCTCTCTCTCTCTCTCTCTCTCTCTCTCTCTCTCTCTCTCTCTCTCTCTCTCTCTCTCTCTCTCTCTCACTGTCTGTCTCTCTCTCTCTCTCACTGTCTGTCTCTCTCTCTCTCGCTCTCTTTCTCTCCCGCATGGCACACAGTCCATTACCACAATGTGCCACTACGGCTGACGTAAACAAATCCCAGATGCCTTAGTGCACACTTCTTTGATCCAGGTTCTGAGACCAGCCGGAATCTGTTCTGCTCATCAACAGAGAGTAATTCTTATATGACTATACCACGTTACTGCAATGCTCATCCTCACAATTATAGTTTAAATTCAAAATGTATTCAAGCACGCAGGATAAATAAGTAACCAGTTGGCTAGGACTTTTGAATTGTTTATCGTCTGCATTCCATGCAACAGATATACCTGTATATATATATATTTTTTCAAACTGTAAATGAAGTAGTTAGAATAGGCTACACTACTCTAAGAATTAAATCAGACATTCGAAAGAGACAACCGATACCAGTTGATGTAGGAGATTTGTCTCTGATTAATTTCCTAAGCCCCTTTCTAATAGTCATAGCCAGGAAAAATGCTTCTCACATGGTTTATATATGGATCATTGAGAAACACTGGCCTCCTTGTCAACATGTCAAATTTTACCTAAGAATGAACTATTCTATTTTTACCTAAGGCGCTATAAAGTGGAACAAACAGTAGCATACAACTTTAACTTTTTTCATGTGCCTTGAGTGACAGAGTGAATTTCATCAAAGAGGCCAGCTTCAAACTTATAGGGCTATTTTACTACACTAAGAATACTAAATTGATCCTCATATGCGGAACATCTGGTGAAAAGCAATTTCCACCCGAGTGTTTTAGTATTTCCTTATAATTAATTTCATATGTACATGACAAGAGCTACTGGCCTCCCAGAACAGGCACACAAAAGCCAGCTTTGTTCACTCCTGTTAAATTGTAAGCTGTGGTTCCTAGTTAAAGCTTGCTTTAGCTTTGACGGTCGAATTGATGATGAAAGGTCCGCTTTGCAGAGGAAAGTCCCATCTCCCACCTCAGAGGAACAGAAGATTAGCTTTGGTACATAGATTTAATCTCCAGGTGAGTTTTATAGCCATATAAGCAGCAGAGTTAAACATGAATGAGAATAATTTATGGAGATAAATAACATCTTTGATGAGTTGTGTGGATCTGTTTGAAGGTTTATATGATTTTCACAAAATAGGAATGTATGGCAAGGAAACGCAACGCTTCAAACCAGCAAAGACTGGAAATATAAGACATTGCTTCCCAAATGATAACCTATAGAAAGAACATTGACATAATGAATTAACCCCTTATGAGTGGTAAAAACAGCTGATGTTAGATTTATGTGTGTTATCTTGAATAGGATGTTATGTCCAAACAATATTACTTGAGAAAAATAAGGAGTGAAATGTGTAAAATACAACAGCACCTGTTGTTACTTGCTTTGAGCTTCTGGACAATGAAGCATCATAAAGATAAAAGTCAGTCTCCATCAGATTAATCATTAAAGCGAGCAGTCTGCAGTTCAATCAAACACTACTGTTTGGATAGGGTGTCTGGGACCACCTGCAAGTACATATGTACTTGTTACTGATGATTGGGCAAAATAATGCTGATGTTGATTCTTTTTAAGGTAGACGACCTTATTTCTCCAGCCTCAGAGTCAATTCATCCATGGCGACTCTTTAACCTCAGACACCTTTTGCGTTGGAACATGAATGGACTGAAGTGGCTATAGACAAATGATTAAGAATGGAAAATATGCTCCTGCACTGATACTGCAAGCAGATAAAAGCAGGTGTTTTGAATAACTGCTGCATTTGAAGGTATTGAATGAAACATCCTGTTTGCAGACGACAGACTCAAAGGCTCAGCACCGTCTCTGTGTTCTTCCCAAAATCAAAGTGTCTTATCTCTTATCTCTTCATTTCTTCACCTTCATGCTCTGTGTCTGCCAGCTGGGTTGTTTTTGAGCTCCCCCTTGCTTTTAACTCAGATCTGCATAATTGACATTGAAGATCTAAACATAGTATATTTGGGTACTCTCTCAAAGTATGGGAATTGCATCATTAGTATAGCATTATATTGCTGTTAACTTCTTGAATCAATCGGTAGATTTCAGAGGCCCGCGTTTGAATCGGGGCAACAATAATAAACTGGCATGTATAGATGTCTATCTATTTCACTTCCATGTCTTTTATGTCTCAATGATATTGGAGAATCCATCGGTGAAAAATTGCATTGATCATTTAACCCCAGCTGACCTTGCTCATAATCTCCGGAAAGGATTGCATGACTCTTGAGTGATGAGCAGATGGTGAGAAGGAGCCCTACAGTCACCAGAGGAATCATGTCACCAAGAGGTCAAAGCCATGAGGGGGTGCCATTATCTTGCTGAGCCCTCTTGTTTGTGACTTCAAAAGCATTTAAATACAACAGTAGACGTCCAGAGAACCTTTTGTGACCCAAGCTCTTTGTGGGATAGTCTGGACGGTGACTGGCTTTACTCAGAGCTGTGACAGGTCTGCTGTGCTATACCTTATGAAGAGTCTAATGTTACACAAGCAGCTCCAGTATTGGAGGCTGATGACGAACAAGACAATCGGGGAACCTGCTTCATTTACTTCTATAAAAAATTTGTTTTTTTTTTTTAAATTCAAATAGGGATTCAAAAGTTAGCTAGTACCCACTCTGAGGTTTGTGTGAAAAGGAAGTAATCTAAAGTGTCTTTAATCAATTTTACCATGCCGAGCAATTGAGATGAAAGGCTTGAGTGAGGGTCCCCTACTCCAAACACTGTGGGTTACTTGGTGTATATAAGACATGGGCTTTAATTAGCGTTCATAGATTGTCCAGTAATCTTTAAAAGCTTAGTTGTTACCAAAGACATGCTCGCTGCCATGTGTGAAAGGAAATGGTTTCAAGAGTTGTGTCATAATGTCACACACCCAGTGTGACCACAACGACCAAAAGAACTATTCAGGTTAATGCATTAATCAAATGCTCAATTAACACGTTCTCTATAACCGACTTCAAAGTTTCAAAATTACTTTCCCAGAGTTTTACCCACCAACGCCAAACCGATAGGGATCAAAAGGCTGTGCTCTGTCAATTTCCGCTACTACAAAACAGGAAATACAAAACAGATTTTTCTGATATATTAAGAGCACAAGACAGCTTTAAGGCATCCAGCATTGGATACAATACCATAAAATGAGGGTTATCGTGCACACCAGCCAAAAGTGTAAAGTCAGGCTTGTTTTTTTCGTTGATTATAGGAACATCAGCTCATTCGTGTAGCAACAATGTAAAGTCCAACTATAGGGTTTCAGGCAAGGCAGTAAACGCATAGAGCGAACTCTGGCTGTCTTTGTTCCATATGCACAGAAACGGTAATCCCTTCACCTGAGGCAGTTCTCAAAAAGGTTCCTGTAAGCAGAGAGCTACTCCAGGCTATCCCAGTAAAGCAGCTACAAAGTAGCTTTGCTCACTTAAGATCCATTATCTGCTCTGGCTGTAGGAGGAATGTAAGGAATTTTGCTCTTTCGCTACAAAAAACGATTGATTTCCATCTAAATTTGGTAGAAATCTTCAAGACATACACCGTTTACTTAATAAGTAGTTACAGGTTTGATTTAAAGGCAGTATGACATGCCTTTGTGATTTACTGCAAGTTAACATCATTTATTAACCAGTGCTGCAGTGAATCTTTTGACTCAACGTGACAGTAAAGATGAAGTCATTTCCGCGTGACAAGCCAAAGATAACATGCCAACAACAGAAAATACTTAACCATATTTCTTGTGATCCGAAGAGGTGCTAAATCGTTTCTGATGGGTTCAGCAAGAGGACACCTGCACATGTTTTTAACAGTTTATTCCGGGATCTTTAGACAGTGTGAGCTCTGCTGTCTAGTGAAGGGGAGCTAAAAAGAATGAGCAGAAAACAGTAGCTTCTCTGTGCACATGAGCAACATGGCTTGATCATCACTAATGCGACAGTAATTGCTCTTCAATGCCTGGCCTGCCAGTACACAGCAAGACCTTGCTACAGGGAGGCAGTGCAAACAAAGCTTGGAAATGGAATGTCAATGGGATAATCCTCATGTCATTGCTGACAGATCCTCTTGACCTTCGACTGCTAGATGTAATGTAGAAGGTGAAATTTGAACTTTCTTAATAATAATGGTGTGAAGCAAATAGCGAACATTTTACGTAATTTAATTTTTTTTTTTAAATAAGTCATTGAAATACAAGTGGTGTGCCAACGGCGATTGTTTGAAAATGACCACAAATGGCTTTGGCATGCCAGCCAACAAGAGCATGTGGGAACCCTTGCTATAAGGCTGCACTATGCATGTGGAGCACATTTGAATATACTGTATATCAAAATATTTCATCTCAAAACAAGGGCCGCCAAGGATTTTTCGATTAACTGAATTCCCTTGCCATGTGTGAGAACCCAGGCCTCCTCACCATGAACTTGAAACTATAACAAGTTTATTCGGATTAGTGGGCCATAACCATGACGGTAGGCTTGTGGAGATGCAGTAAAAATATAAATACATACAATGTTGTGGCTTGAGACTAAAAAAAGTTACTAGCGTACACTGCACATACAGTACATCTAATCTCTGCCGAAATCAGATCCGCAGTAAAATGTTCATGAACACTTTTTAACAAGCAACTCCGGTCAGAACAAGGTGAGCATGGCATTGGCTGTTAAAACATTATCTTTACCACATTTCTCCAGTATCTCAGGGCTAAGAGGAGTCTGTTCAAGTGATCCACATTTCAGCACACTGAAGGGGTCAGGAAAGTAGTGCCAAAAACGTCAGGAGCCTGTCAACAATCCCCTCGGTTTGTCATCGGCCTTATCAGATTCTGCTTTGCCTTGCGCAGTATCTCTTTCCTTGGTGCGAATGGAAAAATGGAATTCATTCAGCTAGGAGAGTGTATGGCAGCTAGCTGTATGTGTGTCTTTGGCGCTGGCTAAACAAAAATGGATTCTGAAAATGTCAGATCTCTTCCAGATGGTTTCACACACCACCTCACAGTGGCGTTTCAGCACCGCATTTATGATCATGCCTCAATATGGCCATTCTGTTCCCAGAACCTTCGTGATACATGAGATTATGAATCATTTTTAAACCTTAAAGAGCTTTTGTTACAAGTTACCTGCCACTTGTGTATTTATGTGCTAACTGAGTCACCAAGTGTACAAATTACTCAAGTTAATCGATTTTGCGTGCTTAATCGAACCCAAGGATTAGTGTGTTATTCTGAATGGCAATAGAATTCAAATTAATTGGGTTTTCTTTACAAACTATTAAATGACACCTTCTTCCTTTTCAGTTCTAAAATCTCAGATTAGTGGTCAAAAGGGTGTGATAATGCCTTGGCAATACTTGTTGAACATTAGCTTTAACCTAATATTATGTTTCTTTCCATTTCTCAATAAGACTTTGGACTTGGTTAGTGACATGAAGACAGACAATTACCATGTTTCCGCTTTTCTCTGGGAAAATTATATGTTTATATGTATATGTATATATGTTTGACCTCAGAACAAGGCTCCACTCCTAAACTGTGCGAGGGTGCACATGACCTGACTTGCATCTGTTAATTTGAGTTAATTAATCAGCAGTAAACGACCAGTAAAAAACTAGTCGATATGTTTCACTTCATAAGCAGGTATTCATTATGTTTGTTAGCCTGCTTTTTTTGTGCTCTTGGTCTTAATACCGCACCAACAATTTGGAGGACAAACATACAATTTACCTCAGTAACAGACAGTCCCTTTAGTTAAAGCAGTGCAGTGGGAATTATGACAAAGCTTTGAATTATGGAGGCACTATGGTGCTTCTTATCGGTGAGGAGGTATTTCTCTGACTTTGTTCCACAGCAGTTAGTCATAGGGATGAGCAATTCTCAAAGCAGGAAAAATAGCAACCTTGGTAAAAAAAAAAAAAAAAAAAAAGACAATTTGCAAACATTTAGTGCATGGTATGTGTTGGAGCCTGCATCTGTTTGGCTTGTGGCAGCGGACTAAACGATCGCTTCACGTGGTGCCACCATGATGAGAAAGAGTGTTACAAACATTCCTTCGTAATTGTACATTTGACGTACAAAGGAGAAAGAAGTGGCAGTCCAGATATGGGGATAAGTCGATATGGCCCACATCCGTCCTGCGTCTCCCGTGGGCTATTTAAAAGTACAGTAGGCTGTATTTTCCACTGAAAAGCCAAGCACCCACCCTTCCGTCTTTGCTTCCTTATTGAAAACAGATGTTGTTGGATGCAAGACCCTACTAATTTAAGTGGACAGGGCGCATGGTGGAGAATCGTTGCAAACTAGCTCCTATTGGCTTTCATTTCAGAAGATCTCAGGAGCATGTTCTAGCAACAGAAGTCTGTGGTCAAGTGCTGAAGGTCCGATTTGCTCTCTACCATTACGATCCTATATAGAGCTGAGTCGAAGTGGGAAGACAGTTCTCCAAACAAGGCTGTCACACAAGTATTGCCTTTTTGTCCACTCCTCAAAAGGCAAAGTTCACAGCTGGTGTGCTAAACAAACATTATGCATATGATGATAACAGTTTTCTACAAACACAGGTGCTTGTATACACACATCAAGACACACCATGATGTAGTGATTCTGGGAATGCAACTTTGTACAACTATTTAAAAAAAATACATAATCAGCAAAATCTGATTTAATCCGCTGCTCACCAGCCAGTAGATTAAACCAACATGGCTGAAAGTAAATATTTTCTTAAATTATAACTGCACAACAGTGATAGCTGTATTTGTGTTCTTGCATGCCATTTAGGTTATTCCAATGGTGTGTGCATGTGTGTGTGTGTGTGGAGGTAGGTGAATATTGACATTAATATTTTAGAGTCAATGCTTGGTATGTGTTTTTAGTCTTTCGAGCTGTTCCTTGTTTTCACCCACACCGAGTGTATTGACTTACCCAAGCCTGATAGGCACACATAGATGATCTCAACTCTTACCTAAGTGATGTTGACATTTGTGGAGAATTGAATTTCACATTTCTTATTCTTTTAAGTGATCGTATAACGTTGTGAACACATAAGAACAAGTACAGAATGTTTTTCGGGGAAAATTCCTTTTTTAAAGTGTTATAACCAAAAACACGAACTTGGTCTGTGAATTGTGTTTTTTTTTATGTATGGTATAAAATTTTCCAAAAATACAATATTCCCAGAACATCAACATATTTTTTTATTTTATATTAGCAACGTCTTGACCAGTATGGTGATTTTCTGTAATGACAATATAATGATAATTTAGAAATGAAATTAAAAAAAAAAAAAAATTTTAAGCCAAATCATAGTATTCAATTCACTGTGCTAAAATGTATCTTTAAATATCAATTAAGGATGAAATCAAAGACATTACTTACAAATGGCTTGGCATTATTCAGTTTATGAACTCTTCAGGCATAGTTGATATGGTTATACCTGGTTATATCACTGTGCCCTTTGGCGGTGATTAGGCGATGTTTTCCTAGACCAATTCTTCTACTTGTGTTTAAATGTCACAACTATGACAGGAATTTTAGCAAAAAGAGGTGAAGTGAGGTCATGCGGAGGATGTAAACAACAATGTTTTTCGCCCCTCTTTTTTCTTAATGGACTGATCCACTTAAAGAACAGACACATTGCAGGACAAGTCTGAGCTACGTTCTGGCCTCTGAATAAGGATTTTGAACAGGGATTTAGGTTTTAGATCGCAATTGGGCTTGACCGCAGTTTCTATATCAGCTATGGGAGAATATAATAGTCCACACAATAGGGCCTCTATTTTCTAACACGATTCCTGTGATTGGCTGCCTAAACTATAACAAACATAAGAATTAGTTAAGTTCAGGATCATAAATGTAATGCTGCTTTCCATTTTCCAAGGCTGTATATGAGATTTCACAGTCACTGGCACTGGTGTTGGAATCTCAGAAAAAGTGTCCGTTTTGTACCTGGTTAGGTTGACCATGCAGAATTTGTGCTCAAGCTGAGAAAATGAATATGGCCATGGATAAGCACCTGGTCTGAATAAGCATAAATTTACTGGAATACTTCTCCCATGGGGACTTTTAATGAGGCATTTTTAGGATCTTTTGACAGAACCTTGACGCTTACAATTTTGGTCAAGTCCACATTCCATGCTACGTTTACCAAAGTGTAAAATGATTTCTTAAAGGAATTCAGCCTATGTAAGAGTCTTTGAGTTTGGTTCAGGCAGCTTTCTTCTACAACACTAGTGCCACCTTGTGTCAGATGCATTATAACAACAGCTGCAGAATCTGTGCATGAAAATGTTGCAAAAACAGAACTGGGTAAACAAAGTAAAGTGGACTTCTTCCAGAAAGCTTTTCCACTACTGGCACTGGCTACGGCCCTTCAGTTTTAAGACCTGTTTACTCTTTCTTTCTAAACCTAACAGTCACACATTTATTTCAACGACCATGTTCTTTCTTTAGTGAATGGTTTTGTCATGTGTGTTTATGAAGTATGTGAGTTGGATGGTACGATCAATTACCTTTCATCTTGCATTTAAATTCAATGAGTGGAATTTGACTTTTACTTAAATTTGAAGTTGGCCTGTAATTTTATTTGAATCTGTTGTACAAGACTTGCTTCTCGAATCGGTATAATTATACTGCCCTCAAGTGGACCACAATATGTACAACACCGAGTTTGGAATATAAGCGTTTGATATTCTGGTTGATTTGAAAAGTATGATTTCCAGAGCTGATTCTAATCTATATTCCAAAAATAGTAATGTTCTCATCACCACCAATCAAAGTGCTCAAATCTTCTGATCAATTTCATTGAGGGTTTTACTCTCAAGGCAATCAAATGGTGATGGACAGTGCTTTTTCGTGGTTAGTATTAAACTTTGAAGGTATTAAACATTCTCCCTTTCCATGTGAAGTCAGTCAGTCAGTCAGTCAGTCAGTCAGTCGTTGTCTACTGCTTTATCGTGGTTATGGTTGCAGGGTTGCTGGAGTCTATCCCAGCTAACTTAGGGCGAGAATTGTGCAAATTCATCATTCCTTTATTGTCTAGCACTTATCCTGTTCAGGGTTGCGTGGGCACTGGAGACTATCCCGCTGGAGCCTATCCAAGTTAGGGCGTGAGACGGGGTATACCCTGGACAATCTCTAGTTAACTAGCAGGACTAACACTTGGAGACAGAGAACCATTCACACACACATTCACTCCTATGGACAATTTAGACTAGCCAATTCACCTATGTCCAATCACATGTGCTTGGAGGAGGGAGGAAACCGGAGTACCTGGGGATAACCCGTGCAAGCACAGGGAGAACATGCAAACTCCACATAGATACATCCTGGGCTGGAATCCATACTCCCATGACCTTCTTGCTGTGAGGTAACCACTGTGCCAACCACCGTGCTAACCACTCTGCCACCCTTGCATGTGCATTTAAGGGGGTTGAGGCCAGAGCTCTGTGCAGAACACTAGAGCTCTACTTATGGAGATAAGTACCAGAACACAGCATGTCTTCATGGAGCTTAAGTAGTTTATGGACACGGTCTTTGTCAATCTGGATAATTGTTTAGGCCTCTTAGATCCAGTGAGGAAAAATTCTTGATACAACAGCATCCTGAGACATTCTGGACAGCTGTGTGCTACCAGCTTTGTGGAAATAGTTTAGTGGAAACACTTTTTAAATTAAGGTTGTTTTCATAAATAAATAGCAAAGATATATATGGCCGATAGAAAAGTCATTGGGCTCTACAACAACTATTAGCCTAGATAATGTTGTAGACATTTGGAGAATGAGCTAAATACTTCGTGTATTTTTTAAGGTAAATAAATGGCTGCTTAGTTACCAGAAGTTTAATATCTCCTAAGGCAACACAAGAAATGCAAATGTAACAGGAATCCGTTTCAGTGTCACGTTCCGCTACTTACTCGATTTTTATGTGGGTTAAGACCAAAACCACATGCTAACGTACAAAACTCTATGCTACAAATAGTGTTAAAACTGACTAACATATTTTTTGTCAAGCACTATTAATACAATATTTGAACATAGTCGTAGTAGTCACTTCCTTAGCATAGCATACGTGGGGGAGGGGTACGGTGTTTTCCCGTGTGTTCACCTGGAAAGCGGCTCTGTTCCATTCCGCACCGGACCAGAGAACAAGTGTGACAAATAAATATCGGACATTTTTGGTAAGTGTGTACTATTATTTTGGTTGTATTTCCGGGGAAAGCAGAGCTTATGGAAACACACTGGATTCTATTTAAAATAATTTTTCATATACTGAAGTCATACTTTTTTTTTTTAAGTTCAAGGGCAGTATGTCTAGTTTCAGCGGCCGTTATTCCTACTAGTTCCTACTACGTTATTCGTTCGTCTTGGTATCATTTAATCGTTTCAGTGCTGTATATTGTTGTCGGAAAACTGATTGTGATAAATTATTTCTTTTTATGCCCGTGATTTTAACATTTGTCTGCTGAAGCTGAAGGTCCAAGGCTATGTTTCGTTTTTATTTGCGTCTTAAACAGCTTAAGACTTCCTGTGTCCCACAAGATAGTTTACTTATAATGGGGGAAATATGAATGACTTTACTCGAAACACAGAGTGAAGAAAAATGCACATCATATATGTAATCTGTATTTAATAGATATGAGGAAATCTATACAAGTAACTTTAAAAATAAATATTACAAAGTTCTTTTCCCCACGACTATTCAATCAAGCATCACGTGATCTAGTAGGCTACAACATAAACAACTGGGAATAGTCCAAAAATAATACTGTTCTGGCTGATAGCTGCTCTGTTCCATAAGAGAACAGAAGAAATGCTGGTCTTTTTTTTTCTTGGTCATGTCTCTGCTTGTTAAGAATTCCAGTGATGGAGTCTGCTTTCAGTCTTTGATGACCGCAGCTTGGACAACAAAGTCTCTTTCTTTCTCTGTGACTATACTTCATATGCAGTTTCCTAATTAACAAACCCTTCTTAGTCAGTGTTTCCTAATCACCGCCCTGCAGTGTGTTATTTCCTTGTTCTAACATGTCAGTCAGCTCATGAAGGTGCAGGATGCTTTGAGAATTGTGTATTAGATTAGAGAGTACACGCCCTACTGTTTGTGGATGGAAAATACTATCCAAGCATCTGTTTTCTACAAGAGTATGTTTGAGACAGTATGGTTGATCATGCTATATGATGTTTATTGCCAGCTTCTTGACCTAGAATGAACTACCTCCCAATAGGTTAAGAATTTTCTTACACTGCAGGAGTAGACTTGTACTGCCTGCTACAAAACATTGAAAACATCTACACGTTGTGTTTGAGTTGTTGCTACACGATGCATTAGCCAATGCCAAATCTGTTTCATTGTGTGCTGAGATTATTTTTCACCAGTGGATGAAATAGTCGGTGGTCTGACAGATTACGCTTAGCAAATATATTGGCCACAGTTATTAACTGTATATCTGCATTATGCACATTCGTGTAGGTATACCTTATAAACACTTAGTATTGTTGTTGCATTGTCTGTACATTTTGTATTATGAGAACTCTTGGACAGCAACAAGCACGTTGGATTGGATTGGATTTTTATTCTGGTTTTGCAGGTTAAGCCATGGAAACTGCTCCTGAAAATATACAAAATACGTGGGAGCTGTCGGTCCAAGTGGACCAGCGTGAAGGAGAGGAGACTATGAGGTTCAAAATTCGGGTTAAAGGAGACCTTCACATCGGAGGACTTATGCTCAAACTTGTGGAGAAGATCAGTGAGTGCCTTTTGTTTCTAGATGTTTCTCCATTACATTCTGTCCAAAAGGTCTGATTTTTTTATCTTAAGAACAAAAGAATGGAAATAGTAGTCATTAGACTTTTTTATAAAATGCCTAACTAATATGCAAGCAGATAGAACAGTATCTAAAAGCACTGTTAATCTTTTCTTTTTTTTTTTTTTAACCTTTGGGTGCGCCTGTGTTTGCGTTGCATTCCTTTCAATTGCCCCTGGCCTCTTGCCATTGTCCCACCACTAGTAGTAAGGTCTGAAGTTCACCACACCAGCCAGTCTGAAAGAGTAAAACTATTGGATATTTCAAGACAACAGTACATGAGTACATGGTTGACTGTAATGGGCCTAACTTTTGCTTTTATTTGGAGGGTTACTTTCCAGCACATTTGAACACAAATTCAACATGAACATTCAATTCAAACTGTGATAAGGATCAGCAAATTATTTAAGCCACAATCTAACGTGTACATGTTCAACAGTATAAAAGCCCCATTGGCTATTGTCTTAATATATAGGGTAATACTAAGGATAATGTAAAGAGCAACTTTACCAAACAGCTGTTAGACACAACACAACATATTCATTTACATGAGCATCATAAAAACTCGCTCATAAACAGCAGATTTCTAAAACCTCAGCAGCATTAAAAAAAACTGAATAGCGTGAAATAGCTGAATAAAAAAAGATAAAACTGTGTCACATCATAAACATTAGTCAGAACTGCGTTCTGCAGCTACAATTGTTATATGATTTTTTTTTTTCAATCGTAGACGTCATTTTTTGGTCTCTCCCGTTACATCACACACATCTTAATATGTAGAGATTTTATTAGGGAATTATTACTATAATAGCAGAACTTTTACCCAGTACATGTCATTTTAAAAATCGTAACTGTGTAAATGATCTAATTTTCAGGTTAGGTTATTTCATTTGTATAAATCTTTTGAAATGAAATAATAGTTAGGATTTGGCAGTCAATTGAAATTTAACAGGATTAAATACTAAAAGATTCCATTCACTTCTGAATCAGTTGGTGCTTCCTGTGAATTGACTCATCCACTTGAATTCGTGGTCTGGGTCATATGATTCAGTGACATCATTAGAAGTCATCACCTTGACACCCTTTAATTTCCTGTTAGCCACGCACCATGTTTATGCCAGACTGCTGATAATCTGTGTGTGTCATTGAGAATTGTGTAACACTCAAAATACTCAAGACTGATGCAGCCATGCATTAAAGGCCTATGTTCTGTGTGATATTCAGGTTCAGTGTGTTTAAATGGAAGACAAGTTAACCCCTAAACACACGTGTTAATGAATTGAGAGTACAAGATGAATAACTGAATAGTAAGCCAGTTGTTAAGGAGCTAAAGTGCTTTGTGCTTTGTGGCAGAGGCACCGCAGGACTGGTCAGATCATGCTCTGTGGTGGGAACAGAAGACGTGCTGGCTATTAAAAACCCACTGGACACTGGATAAATATGGCGTGCAGGCAGACGCTGACCTCCGTTTCACCCCCCAACACAAAACTCTGTGTCTGCAACTACCCAATATGAAGATGGTCAAACTGACGGTCAGCTTTTCATCAGTGGTCTTCAAAGCTGTAGCAGAAATCTGCAGAATGCTCAGTAAGTGTAGAAGATATATAAAGATAGAATATCATTTTATTTCTCTGCAGGCCGCACGGTTGCAGAGTGGTTAGCACTCCTGCTACACAGCAAAAAGGTCATGTGTTTGATTCCCGCCCAAGGTCTTTCTGTGTGAAGTTTGCATGTTCACGTGCTTGCGCGGGTTTTAACAGGGTACTCCGGTTTCCTCCCACCTCCAAACACATGTGATTGGGCTACTCTAGGTGAATTGGCTACTCTAAATTGTCCATAGGAGTGAATGTGTGTGTGTGAATGGTTGTCTGTCTCTAAGTGTTAGCCCTGTGATTAACTGCTGATTCTACAGAGTGTACCCCGCCTCACGACCTAAATAACTGGGATAGACTCCAGCTCCCAAGCGAACCTGAACAGGACAGGCAGTATACAATGAATGAATGAATGATTCCTCTGCAATTAGTGTGGATGTGTGCACTTATCTTAGACATAAGAAGATCTGAGGAGCTGTCTCTCCTGAAGCCACCAGATGATCCAAGAAAGAAAAAGAAAAAAGACAAGGCTAAGGAGGTAGATGATGACATCATGGACCTGGATGTTATTGGTGGGACAGGTAACAACCAAACAGAAGTTTCACTTTTACTACATTCACATTTGTCATGAATAACCTAAGAATCACAACATTTGCTTTCAACCATTCATCAGGCTTTTTAGCTATACCACCTCATTTTGGATAACCAGCATTAATATAGAATTTAATATAGAAAATATATACACCAAATTTCAGCTCGCATTATGGTTGGCATTATATTTTATGTACAGTGGTACCCCGCTTATCGACTTTAATCCGTTCCTTAAAACCGGTCGAAATACGAAAAGGTCTAAGAGCGAA
>JAOUQX010000028.1:536961-557346 GCA_028566295.1 Liobagrus marginatus
GTATCGGTATACGAATGTTTCAGTGTAAGAGTAAAGTCCCGGAACGGATTAAATGCGTAAACCGAGGTACCACTGTATATTGTTCACAAACCGAAGTTTAATTTATGATAGATGCTCCATCTACGAAGGCTGAGGCGAGACTGGGAAGATCCTTTCGTGGTCACGTGCATCGGGGTAAAAAAAAGGTCGATAAGCGCGCATTTGGTCGTTCAGTGGGAGCAAATTTCGGTCTAAAAACTGTTCCCTAAGCGAGAAGTCCAATGTCTGAGCCGGTCAATAAGCGGGCTACCACTGTATCTTAGAAACATATACAATGCAGTAACATAGGCAAAAGCAAGACAAAGTTAGAAACACAGGAGTATATTAACACACAACTAATTAAAGGAAACAATCAACTAAATTCAAAACACCTGAAAGCAATTAAGAACATTAGGAACAACCAATCACAAGCCAGGCGTAAAAACACATGACACATAGACAAGGCACATCACCTGAAGAGCAAAAGAAATAACAAAAGTCTCATGTTTGCCCTCTGGTGTCGTGGAAGTGTAAGGTCCCACATACCGTAAAACCCTGCCAGGGCATTAATGCAGTGGCTTGTTTTAGTGGATTATTTTCTTCAATTCAATTAACAAGGCATGTGATTAACATGGCTCTGTCCAAAGTGTGTTTTCATTGTGTTTTTTTTGTATATTATTTTAGCATTTTTTACTACGTTCATGTTCACTGTTTCAATAATTTTAATTTGTGCAGTTGGAACCGGGCACTACAGTAAGACAATGATTGCAACCTATGACCCTGATAATGGGACCCCAATGACTTCCACAAGCCTATGGTTTGGAGAAAACGCTCTCAGTTCAAGCCAACCTAATGTGCCTCCAGATGAGCTGGCCAAGATGTATCAGCCTCTCAGTATGGAGGACAAAGCTGCAATCAATGCAGGGTAAGCGTCAATAAGATTTTAAACCAAAGGGTTACAGCTCAGGATGGTAAAGGGACCAAAAAAGGAAACAACTAGCGGCACACTAGTCTCGTTGTTTTTTACCTAACAATAATAATGTAATAATAATGTTTTGGTTTTACTACTGAGAAATGTATGCAGCTAAACATGTGGGTATTTTGGCAGGTGGCTGGATTCTTCAAGCTCTCTGATGGAGCAGGGCATCCAAGACAAAGACAGACTCTTACTACGCTTCAAGTATCACTGGTTCTTTGACCTTAATCCAAAGGTAATAATGCATTTAACAACAAAACAATTATTATTATTTTTTTTATTAAAAAGTGACTGGAAAACTTGTATACTTCTATAGTCAGTTTTTATTGAAGCCCAACAGCAGTTATTACAGTTATAGTATTAACAAACTCTCTCTATATGTAAAAAAAAATACCAAACTAAACAAAACTATTTCAGTGTAGTAACAAGGATCATCGGATGAAAGTAATGAGCACGTCTTAGCAAATGGATTTTAAAAACGATGGTTTCTGCTTATGTCTTATATGTCACAGCTAACATATTCCTTTAAATAATGTTACTGAAACAGAAATCTGATAGAAAAGAGTGTAATTAGTTTTGGGTCTGCTTCTATACTCTGCCCCAGTATGACGCAGTAAGGATTACACAGCTGTATGAACAGGCACGCTGGGCCATTCTGCTGGAGGAGATTGAGTGCACGGAGGAGGAGATGCTGATGTTTGCCTCTCTGCAGGTGCTGTATTCTTGTACACTTTCAGCCCTACACAGAGTTTTTGGTGAATTTAGGCGATACAGATTTTTCGGATTACATTTTCAGCATATGAAGCCTTTTCTGTGGAACAGTTCGAATGAGACATGGCATACATGCCTTTGTGTGGCTGTAGGCATAGGATTTTCACAGGGCTGAGTAGACAAGCTTTATTCGTGGAATGTGACAAAGCGTGTCAGAACAAAGAAAATGAGCAGCGTGCGGTGAGAGTGATTCCCCCAAGCCACATACAGCAGGATTTCAAGGATTGGTTTAGCAAGAACACACAAACATTTATAATGCAGAAGAAATTTCAATACAATTTCCTTCCTAAACAATCATCTTACTAATATTCACTCATAAAATGTAGTAAAAATGATTTGAAATTCATTATTGAAGCATTATGAAATCATAAGTAGTGAGCTTCTAACATTTTTTAGATCTGTACACGTAGTAAGCAATATTTTACATGCAGATAATTATTTGTTTCTGACTTCAAAATCAGAACAACTTAAGAGCATTATGTTAAATAACACAATAACAAGGTTATCTTTAAGTGTATTTTAAAATCCACTAGAACTGAGTCAGCAGGCCAATGTAATCATTTGTAATCACTGTTATAGGCATATTCCTATTCCGAAGCATATGTTAGTGTTTTACACCTATTTTACCACTCCAACGATTATTTGATATTACTAACAGACAAACACATTCTATTTTCTTTCTTTTATTGTTGCACACTTGGTAATAGTTGTTGTAAAACATCTGCATGTTTGTGTTTGACATAAATCTGGCCGCCGTAAGTCATTCTGTCATAAGCCGCTGATGTTTTTACATTCCTCAATGAATTGCTGCTAAAAGGCCAGAAAGTGCGGCGAGTTCCATGCCATAAAACTTCAAATTACAGCTTGATCACTATCACTGGAGACTCCTTCCAAAACAGTTAACCTCACCACTGTAACACATACACTCCCACTACAGAAATGATACTGTAATATCATTACACCGATTACAGAATATAAATTTAACTGTGAAAAGCGTGCTGCTATAAAAAAAAAAAATCATTAAAGAATTATAGTATATGTAAGTGACAAACTTCTTGTAGCCGAAGTATTTCTGCTTTTTTTTCAGTATCACATATGCAAACTGACCATGTCAGCCAAGCCTCTGGACCTTTCCGATGAGCCTGAGCTTGATGAAGTGGAGGCAGCCCTCTCTCATTTAGAGACAGCACTTGAAGGCCGGAGCACAGACAAGATCCTGGTATGCATGAGGTTTCAAAATCACAGTCGCACTCGTTACGTCTTTCGGTGCAGTAACATTTTCAGAAGGCTAATATTTAACTGTATTGTAACTTTTTTAGGAAGACATCACAGATATTCCCAAATTGGAAGACACTCTGAAACTATTTAGGTGAGCGGAAGTCATTCAAGGCAAACTTGATAGTTTAATAGTTTTTGGGGTCTAATCATTCCTGGAGTTAGAATCGTATTGCTGTTCTTAGACACTCATGCCTCATTCTGCATTGTTACTTTGCAGGCCCAAACGGCTACTACGGACATTCAAAGAGTACTGGTTTGTTTTCAGAGACACCAGCATTTCCTATTACAAAAACAAAGAGTCGGCCAACAGGGAGCCTATTGAACAGCTGCATCTGCGAGGTATCAGAATGATTTGTGTAAAAAATGCCTAAACTAATTCCTATGCGGTTAAACTATTAACATCTGTTTGTTTACTCCTCAATCGTTTACGTAGGCTGTGAAGTTGTCCCAGATGTCAACGTAACCGAAAAGAAGTTTGGCATCAAACTTTTGCTGCCTGTTGCAGATGGAATGAATGAGGTGTATATTCGCTGTGATCATGTGAGTTGATTCAGGTTCTAATGCACAATAGGTCTCTTTTATGTGTAAAAATCAGCGTATTCCTATTCAGTATACACCACAATTTAAAAATGTACACAACATTAAGTCTCTTTTCTTCACCTTATTTTACATATTCCCTTCACAATGTTAAAGGAGACACAGTATGCCAAGTGGAAAGCTGCCTGCATCCTGGCATCTAAAGGAAAGACGATGGCATACAGCTCATATCGCAGCGAGGTGAAGAAAATCCAGTCCTTCCTGCAGATGAAAAGTTTAGCACCTCCTCCTGGCCAGGCTGCTCCTGACGTGGACTCCATGGACATGAATGCAGAATGCTTTGTCTCGCCACGATACGGCAAAAAATACAAATCCAAACAAGTAAAGAGGGCTTTAACCCATGGTCACTATTGTGAAATGCAACAACACCAAATCTAATTCATGCACTGAATATCATGGAACTCTTCTGGTTCCGTGGTTTCATTTCTGAAAATGCTCTACTGTAAAACCCTTTTTGGTTAGACAGGCACTTTTTATAAGGTTCAGAGGTACAGAAAAGTAAAAAAATTTAGCTTTTTATGTTATTTTAGCATGCCGTAATTCCACAGAATACTGGAAAAGTAAGATTTCGTTTGTGTTTTTAAATATTGCAATGAAACCCGGACGGTATAACACCCTTCAACTGAAACAAGTTCAGTGCGCCAGATAAGTAATTACTCTAGTCATTCATTCATCCATTGACTAGCGTTTATCCTGTTCAGGGGCGCTGGAGTTTATCCCAGCTAACTTAGGACGTGAGGCGGGGACAATCCTGGACAATCAACAGTTCATTGCAGGACTGACACTTAGAGACATACAGCCATTCATACACACATTCACTCCTATGGACAATTTATAGTAGCAAATTCACCTATGCCCAATCACATGTGTATGGAGAAAACTGGAGTACAGGGAGGGGGGGGGACCCACGCAAGCACAGGGAGAACATGCAAACTCCACACAGAAAGACCCTGAGCGGGAATCTAACCCATGACCTTGCTGTTAGGCTGAATATTCTGCCGCCATGCCGTCCTAAAAACTTTATTCCTATAAAAATAACTTCATTTATAGCTCGTTGTTATTTCATTTGTGTAACTTTTTTGTGTTTTAATGCGATAACTGACTAAATTTACTGATATGCTGCCATTTCTGTACATTTGTTGGTGTTTAGCTGACCACACGAATTTTAGAGGCACATCAGAACATTGCCCAGCTGTCACTCATGGAGGCTAAAATGCGTTTTATCCAAGCATGGCAGTCTTTACCAGAGTTTGGCATAAAATACTACATAGTCAGGTATGGCGATGATCTGTTATGAATAAGCATACTGTACCTAAACGACACACGACACTGGAGGAGGAGGGAAAAAAACCCCTCAAATTTATTTTTGCTCAAACACGTGCAACTAATCTTGTGGATTGTCCATCTGTCTGTGTATTTCTCTTAAATTGTAATGTGTCACCCTGATGTCTGTGTACATATAGATTTAAAGGAAGTAGGAAAGATGAAATTCTGGGCATCTCATACAACCGGATGATTCGAATTGACATGACCACACGCCAGCCAGTGACCACGTGGAGATTCGCCAATATGAAACAGTGGAACGTGAACTGGGAAATCAGACAGGTGAGGAATGACCACGCAGTTGCTCTTGGCAATAAAAGCTTTGAGAACTCTGCGACTTTGAAGTGGCATGGTTGTATGTGCTAGATGAGATTGGTTTCACTCCTGTCAGGAATCAGGGGAGATCACACAAACATCATATTGGGTTTTTGCATCTTGTACTACCGGTTTTTATGAACTAAGCCAAAAAGATTAATCATATGGAACAAAAGACACTCAACGATGACAAGTGTTTAAAAAACATTCTATCTAAGTGGAACTACAGAAATGGCGTGTTCATGAATGTTGTATCTAACTGCTGGTTTCTCTTTCAGGTGGCAATTGAATTTGACCAGGGTGTTGCAGTAGCTTTCACTTGCCACAGCTGTGACTGCAGAGTGGTGCATGAATTCATTGGAGGCTACATTTTCCTCTCAACACGATCCAAAGATCAAAATGAAACACTAGATGATGAACTGTTCCACAAACTTACAGGAGGGCAAGAATGATCCTGAAAACTGCCTGGAGTTTGTGAGATTTTCGATTCAGAGTGTGAATTTCAGCTGACCAAGAGCTTTTTAATCTGTTCTTCATAGCAGTTTTGTATGTGGTTTGTGTACATTCTGTTAAGTGGTAGGCTTACCTTACAGCTTTACACTAGGTTTCTTTCTGATCTCATGTTAATTACATTTAATGTTTCAGAGAGCTGTATGGCATAGCATAAGAGAGGTGAAATGGTGCGGTACATGCGTCATCGTATTTGCATCATTCTCGTTTTTGTTTTATCATTTTTTAGAGGGATTTTTTCCTTGTTAATTTTGTTTTGTTGTTCTGTGTGTTTTCAAGAAATAAAACTTATAAGACTTCCGGCAACTGTGTTAGAATAAATGTAACAACATTTACAATTCAGCCCTAAACCCAGATCAACATTATACAAATCACAATGTTAGTAAAATAAATTTGTCTTTACATTCATGTCCAAACAAGTTGTGCACTTGTAGTACTAGGATTTAAAACATTGGAATCATAGTTCTACCCTGTCAATTTGGTTCAAATGGACCAAAACAATATTGTGTAAAGTTTTCCACATGAAGAATATTAATACATTTGTGTGTTCATAAATTTATTTATTCATCTACAGTAGCTGCTTTATCTTGGCCAGTCTTTTGGATCTGGGGAAACTGGGTATAAAATAGGAATATACTCTGACCAGTATAACAAAAGTCATTGTGCGTGCACATTTACACATATTCACAACTAGATGCAGGCGCAGTAGCCAATCAACATACCAGCATGTTTGTGCTCCTCACAAAAATTCAGTAGCGTTTAAATAAAATCACAGTAACATACTGTATTTTTCCAAAAATGTAAAATAGAACCTTATTTTCCAAAGACTCCTTATATTACATTTCTTATGAGTTTTGTTTTACAGTATACTACATAATTAGTCTTTGGTGCGCACACACACCACAATGCATAATATATATAGTCATATGTATTTGGACATCTGCTTCAGCATTCTATTCCAAAACCATGAGCATCAGGTTCCATGCCGGTCTCATATACTTGTTCTTATAAATATACTAAGATACCAAAGACCAATACCTCATGTGATGTAATTTACAGTATTTGGCAAACAGAACTGACCTGACCCACGTATGACAGACACAATGTCAACTTCAGCAGAATGGAAAAACGAAATGATATTTTTATTAGGCCCTTTGGAGGTTGTCCTGCACTATATTCATTAGACTAAGTGTGTTGTGCTTGGAAAATTGCCATATTAAAGTTCAAAGTTCAGTTTATTGGTCACATGTACATCCTACAGTGCAATTCTTTGATTCTGCATATCCCAGCATACAAATTTAAATGCTGGGGTCAGAGCGCAGGGTCAGCCAGAACGAACGGCACCCCTGGAGCAGGTGAGGTTAAGGGCCTTGCTCAAGGACCCAATGACAGTGGCTTGCCTGGTGCAGGGCTTGAACCCCTGACCCTCTGATCACTGACCTTATACCTTATCAGCCTTATACCGCTGAGCCACCGCCACCACACGTTCAAGTTCAAGTTTTATTTTAAGTTTAAGTTTAGTTTTCAACAACAACAAAAACAAAAAACAATTACAGACTGGTATCTGAGTACCAGAAAACAAATATACTGGTGCTCATATTAGATCATTAAAAACTGGTATTGGTGCATCCCTAATTATTATACATCATCCATGCTTCTTTTTTTTTTTTTTTGCTAGATTTTGGAGCTGGAAAATTCCGTAAACTACAAACTCGCAAGAGATAAGAAGGACTGAGGCAGGGCTGGCTTTCCAATTTGTTCAAAAGCTGTTCAGGTGGGTTGAGGTCAGGGCTCTGTGCAGAACACTTGAGTTCCTCCACACTAACTATAGCACACGCTGCCCCAATGGTGCTCAGGGTGCACAGGGGTATTGTCACACTAGAACAGTGTTTGGTGCTTTTAGTTTCAGTGAAGGAAATATGTTAATCCGAGCAACGTGCTACGGGTTCATTGTTCTTCTCCCTCCCCTAACTTGTTTTTTTTTGTTAAATCTCATGAATAACGTTAGAGCGCACTCTAGAGTCGATGAGGAACAAGTCATCTGGGATCATCTTGAAATCCTGTTTGAACGTTCAACTGCTATCGATTAATCATCCTTTGCTCCAGGACGCGGCAATGTGCACGTGGGGAATATCAACTGAATGTTTATTCGTTACGCTAATATGCTTCTGTTGTTACGGTCTTCATTAAATGTTGTTTCATTTGGAAATTATTGCGCATAGCTAAATTATCAGTTCGGTCCGAGTGTGTAAATGGCGGATTCAGCGGTGGCCTGCGATGTAGAGTGCAGAATAAGTGAAGGAGACTACGTGGTATTGAAAAGAGGAGATATCTACAAATCAGTGCAGGTGCAGAGAAAAAAGTGAGTAGTGCTAGTGGTTTTCAGACTAACACAAGCGAGAAAATAAAACAACGAATTGTATGACGAGGTTATCTCAGCTTGTCTAACGTTATAAGCTAGTCGCTAGCTCGCGCGTGTTGATGTTTAGTTTTGAGCTAGTTCGGCTAACTTGGCTATAGAGGCATTGAGCTGTATTTAGCTAGCCAAAGCGACGATGTTAAATAATGTGTTTTCTGCATTTCATTATCACGTGTGGTGTTTATTGACGAGTCTATTTTCTACAGGGCTGTCGGCTCTTTTAAAGGAAAAGTAACGTTAACAACTCCAGCATGCTCAAAAAGTCGCTATATATCGCTTAAATCTACCTATTAAAGAGGGGGATATTTTTTCCTGAGTACACACGCTAGCTAGGTACTATGCACGGAAAGTATTAACTCTTTTTGGGAAGGAAAAGTGACGTTTCACTACAGACTTCTGAGTGTGTAGCGAGAAAGTAAACAGGTAATGGGACAAGCCGTGAGTCCTCGTTGGACCTCAGCATTACGTCATTGGTTATTCTGTAAATAATTTTACAATTTGGTTGTTTACATATATATATATATATATCGTTTTTATATTCTGTTTACATATTTACTAAATTGTGTCTAAAAGCATTAAAGAAAGCTAATCCTCCTCTTCCTCAATCTCCTCTAAAAACATGCTAGGAGTTGTGGGTAATATTAGCTGAAAATGCACCAACGGTTTCACATTTGAATAAAAGTCTATTGGTAATACTAAACAATCCAGGTACCTTTAAAACATTCATTTTAACTTACTACAATTTAGCCCTCCCCGATTCTGATCTTGGAATACTAATTAAAGTGCACAAATATGCAAATTGTGACGCACATACTGATTCACCAAAATGAAGGCCAGACAATGTAAAGACTTTGGTCCTGAGGTGACATCTTCTTGGAATGCATGTCTTGACCTCTTTACTACGCCACTCTTTACAGCACTGTGAACACAAAGTTTTAACTTTGTGTGAGAAACTGTTGATTCAAATCCTGGGGCATGATCACTTCTTTGATGCTGCTAAAAGTCACCAAAAGGAGGATGACCTTGAAGAAAACTAAAATAATATATAAAGTAGTGGCGATGACTGAATGAAAAACAAAACATAGTATTTAAAATAGGAGTGGTTTCCTAATTGTGGCAGAGAGTGTTGTATCACACTAACAATCAAAGATTTGCAGCTTTCAGGTGTGAGACTAGCTAATTAATCCTCTAATTTTATATGGTTTATTTGCTTTTATAGAATGTGAAACTACAGTATGTTTTCCAGGCAGAAAGCTCCAAACATGCATTTTCTTCCTCACATATGTGGCCTTTACCTGCTGTCTGCTTGCTGGCAGTGTAGCATCCAGCAACAAAGGGATTCATTTGGCAACAATGATTTGCTGTTTGATTCACTTGTATACATGTTCTTGTATATTTTCTACATTTGTAGTCTGCAGTGAGACAACATACAAGTGATGGTTTTACCATGTTGTCTACACCACACCTGACAATTAAATATGAACGATCTGTTTCTCAGGAATGTCATTTTTGAGAAACAGTGGATATTTTTGGATGCTGCCATTGGGGAACTGTATGGCTCAACTTTCGAAGTAGCCCCTGGAGGCCAGCTCAGTCTACGAAAGCGAAAAAACGCTGGGGACAACTCTACAGGTGGCTGCACGAGATCGGTCTCATTACTGATATAAATGTGTCACTTTGACTTGTTTTATTGTTGTTCATGCGCTCATTGCAGAGACAAAAGAAGCTGGCCAAGATAACAGACACATCGTAGATGATGGCAAATCACAAAAACTAACCAGAGACGACATTGAATCTCTCAAAGAGCAAGGGTTGAAGGGCCAGGTTTGTGTTCCAGTTCTATAGTTTGTTGCAATTTCTCTGAAACTGGATTTTGGGTATATTTCACTCAACTGAAAAATAACAAAATTGCATAAATGGAAAATGTAGTGTGCAATGTGAGAATTCATTACCTGTATTTACAGTGGCGCTTTCTGTTACACAGTAATTTGGGATTTCTTATTTAACCCTAAACTGTCAACATTTTCCCCCATTCAGTTTGTGAACTTTAAGTTTAAGTTAACAATGTAATGTAGACGTAAACTGGCCGAAGAAAATACCAGAGGACGATAAACTGAATACGGTTCTTACCTTTTTACATTTCTCTGGTTTGTATATGTGTACGGGGTTTGTATATGTGTACGTTTATATGAATAACTAGTCACCGCTTACCAGCGTAGTGTGCACCCCCTTTGGTGCTGCATCAACAACTAGTATGGTACGATCGGATTGAGATCGGTATCGGGCCAATAATAAGATTTCAAAGATCTCACGAACCGATCTTTGTTTGTATATATTTTTGTCTTATATTAAGTATTCTGATGGTGCGTAGTGTTGTGCATAAACTCAATTTTAAAGGAATGTTAAAATGCTTTATTGTTTATTGAATATTTTTTGCGATTGTTTAGAACTCTGTTAAAAGAAGTCGCATTACATTACGTAATTTCTGTAAAAATGCAACAAATCTATAGCCGGTAATTTATCTGTAAAACGATTAACAGTGATCAGAAAGCTCACATATCAGTTATTTAAAGCTTGAAGCAACATGATCAGTGTTGGCGCGATCACCATGACAAGAAATAGGTACTCGGTATCTGCTGCAAAAATCCGGATCGGAGCATTCCGAGTTACGACATCAATTGCGGGCTAATAAATCTGATTTTCCCTAAAGTGTAAATGAATGAGGCTTATATGCATTTTTTTCAGTTCATAAGACTGAGGTTTAAGTTCACAACTTATGTTTTTTGTTTAACAGGAAATAATTAATCAGCTCATAAATAACAGTACAACATTCAGGGATAAAACTGAATTTGCTCAAGAGAAATACATCAAGAAGAAAAAGAAGAAGTAAGTTTAAAAAATCCGGTTTTTGGTTAATAGACTTTACAGTGTCCAGTTTGTTGTTGTTATAAACTCTTAAATGTCTTCAGGTATGAGAGCAATGTCTCCATATTGAAGCCTAGCTCCCGCATACTGTCAATGATGTACCATGGCAGAGAACCTGGAAAAGTATGGTATGTCCTTAGACTAGATTTTTAAGATGATTATTTTATTGTTATAAGACCGTTACCGGGTTATAGAATGACATGTAACGTTTCTTTAAATGGTCATTTTATTTCCACTGCAGTCACCTGAGATATGACACTTTGGCTCAGATGCTGGCTCTGGGGAACATTCATGCCGGAAGTAAGATCATCGTTTTTGAGTCATGCGCCGGACTCGTCCTTGGTTCAGTTATGGAGAGAATGGGAGGTAAAAGCAGAGTTTTTGTAGTGTATTCAGATAGTAATGTTGATGTCATTTCACAAAATATTAGCACGTCATTATGTAAAAAGAAACTTGTACAGTACTACTGATGTAACACTTATTAGCACAAAAGTATATCTGCAGTGACTTTTAGATGAAATTTATTTTCATTGTAAACAGAGAATAGCTTTTAAAATGTTATAGTATGAATGACATTATCGTCTTATCTTATCATAATTAGTAAGCATAAAATAAGGTTATTTTAACATTAATCACCAGAAATCAGTCACTAACACTGAGGTACATGCAGTTAACTTAATTTGTATGAAAAGCAGCAAACTGTATAACAAATCAACACGTTATAGCTGTTAAACCCAGGCTGTCGGTCTGGAATAATGAAACCAGTATTTTGTTACTACGTTAACCCAATAATAAACAAAATATTACATCATAACTCCCTAATATTTGTAGCCTAGCAGTTGGGTTAAAATACCAACCTTTTATTTCTACTGTGATGTTCACAGGTATAGATATATAGATACAGCATCCACAGATGGTTACTTTTTTACTTTATCAGTGTTTTATAACAGGATTAATACTACTTTCTCTCATTTGTGTCTGTCTTCAAGGCCATGGATCAGTGATCCAGATGTATCCTGGTGGTGGGCCGGTCAGAGCAGCCATGGAGAGCTTTGGCTTCCCTTCACACTTCCATGAAACGCTACACGAGTTTCCCTTGTGTAAGGTAAATGCGCTGCTGGCAGGATCACTGAACGTCGATGAGAAAGAAACGGACTCTGCAAATACCGGACCGTCTAAAGAACAGCCCTCTGCGCCGTCCTCAGGCAGCTCTGAGTCTCAGAGCATGGACGTGAACATGGAATTAGCTGAGGCCAAGAAGATGGAAGAAAGAGAGAAGCTGCGTGAGCAAAAGGTGAGTGAACAAAGTCTCCTACCACCTTTTGTGTATGAAGAATTTAAAAGGTGTATTAAACAGTGCCGGCAAATCTAACACTTGGAGAATTATTTCACAAATCTGTATTTTTTTTTGGCAACATGATGATGCAACTCTGTTCGAAAAATTTGATTGCTTTATTTGTTTAATCTTTTTTACCGCCTAATAGCAGCATTTTTTTTTTAGACTTGAAGTATAAATGTTGATTGCAAAAACATGAATTAAAAAAAGCGAATTCAGTCTGTTGGATTTGCATCCGCTCAGGGTCTTTCTGTGTGGAGTCTGCGATTGGACATGGGTGAATTGGCCACTGCAAATTGTCCATAGGAGTGAATGGTTGTCTGTCTCTAGTTCAAAGTTTATTTGTCACATGTACATCATACATAGTACAACATACAGTGAAATGCTTTGACGACTGACCGAAAGCTCTAAGTGTTAGCCCTGCGATTAACTGCCGTTTGTCCAGGTTGTACCCCGTCTCATACCCTAACTGGGATAGGCTCCAGCACCACTGCGACCCTGAACAGGATAAGCGCTAGACAATGAGGGAATGATGCATTTGCATAATGCTCATTAATACAATAAGATGATTCATATTCAGCGTTCACTATTTTCACACAGCACTGAACAGCGGGTGCTAAAATTAAAATGGAAATGTATGCCTAGATCTGATTTGGCAAAATTGGAAAGGTAATGGCAATCCTTCTCTCAGTGATTGCATCACATCATCAATGCTACAGATTGACCGAAACGAAATGACCGTCCTATCCCAGCCTCTTTACGCTCTTTGATGTAGCCCTGTCAATCAAACAGTGGTTGTTCCCAGAAAGGCTAGACAAATAATTCCATTTTGATGGATGGATAGATTACAGTTGATAGTAAATAGAGGGTGGTAGTTAGGGCAAACAGTGACCCAGTGAATCAGAGACTCTAGTCGGGGGCCAGGCAGATTCTTATTACATCACCACCAATGAAAGCCTGTATTTACAACCGTAAGCACTAACACTGGGTTAATAATAATTACTATGATTACTTTTTTTAAGCTGTTGTTATCCAGGCTTGAATGCAGACAATGTGTATAGAGATGGCATGAGCTGTTTTTATTTACCAGGCAAAAGAGAAGAAGGTGAGGATGGAGGAAAAGAAGAAGAGGCTGGCAGCTGCTGCTGCACTGCTGGAGGGGCGGAACGCAGATGGGTGAATCCTCTCTGTAGTTTATGTCTCTATGACTGCGCTGTCTTGCATATAAAGCCTTCTGTTTGAATAACCCGACGTTCGTGTTAGGAATAATACCTGAGCATTGCATTCATGTGTTTTTTGGAGATCCTATTCCAGATTTAGTCTCACACTTACTCCTATAATAACCTCCAAACTCCCGATAAGGTTTTTCACTAGCTGAATTTCAGACACCATAGTATCAGTGAGTTCAGGAACTAATGCTGTTTGAGGAGTTCTTGAGTGCAGTGTTCTAGTTCATCCCAAAGGTTTACTGGGGTTGAGGTCAGGGCTTTGTTCAGAACGCTTGTGTTGTCACACTCCATAACACACCATCTCTTCATGGAGCTCAGGGGCTTCGTGCACAGGTGCTTTGTCCTGCTTGAACAATGTTTGAAAGCATATTTAAGATTATAGTCTCCCAATATTGTGGCAAATGTTTAAGGAAGTGTTGTAGAAATTCAACTTTGGTGGATTATGTAGACAAGATCAGTCAAAGATGCAGTTTATCAAAAGATTTTATTAAAGTAGAAAAGTATTCATTGAAAGAGATTAGATATTTATTAATTTAATCAAAGTATTAAGGCAATTCTTAGATCTAAGGGTGGACAGTCTGATTCCAGCATGGAGCTATGTTTCAGAGTGACACACACAATCATCGAAGTTCCCCTTTTTATGCAAATAGTCTAACCACACACACACACACGCATAAATGCAAAGACATTCTGGCTCTCCAAACAAACCTTCACAGGAAAGGTTTATCTGTGTTTTGAGAACACTATGAACCCTCTAACCTGACTCGTCGCGGTCTTGTTTTTATTACCAATGATCTAGCCAAAACCAGTTTTCTGAAGGTCTCACTAACGCCACGTCTTATTCACATTAGACCATCGTGATATGGGCTTAAGATTTAAGATGGAACCCTGTAAAACCCGTTACATATGGCACCCTAATAAGGGGTCTTTAATGTTTAACAAACATTTGGCTATATGGTGTAGCAGTGTGTGAGAAACCTGCTCCTGACACAGACCCTGACTATGTATCTGTTTCTCCTCCAGACAAACATATCTATATATTGATGAGACGTCGTAGCTGGTAATTGATTCGAATGAACCAGCAAAGCAAGCGAGGCATTTGTGAACACGTTATATTTCATTCTTGTATTCATTTCTATTAAATAACATTATTATATTAAATTACTATTTTAGCACTCCTACAATTTTTCAAGTGGTAAAAGGTACATTGTTTACTATTATTATTATTATTATTAGGTGGCATGTGTTAATACAGGAAAGCTCATACAATGGCAGTTCTGCCTGTAAAGCAATCTTCTTGTTCTGTGTCTTTGGCCAAACACGAATACTGCGCAAGCCTAGACTTATTTCTGTTGATGCTTTTAAAATTCAGGAAATGACCACCAATTCCCTGTGAATGCAACCTCTGCTCTGGATGTCATTTTGAGTTTTTATAATTACCCTGATGTGTATTGTAGTACTGTACTTCTCAACGCCAAAGATTTTAACTATACAGATATACGATAGATTTCTACCTTTTGATTATCGGTACCAAGTCGCTTTAAACCTAATCTTTATCTTGTATTGATTGCATGCCTGTAGATGTTTTACTGTCCTTCATATTTAGCAGCCATATTTTTTATATAGTCCATAAAATGAGTTGTGCTGAAGTTGCAGGGTCTAACTGCTGAATGCTTTGTTTTTTACTTTAGGTTAGTTATTGCCAGTCGCTTCCACCCCTGTACTGTGCTGCTGGGGTTACTCAGATTTGTGGCACCATCCAGACCATTTGTAGTGTTTTGCACGTACAGAGAGGTAACAGTGGTGATTTTTGTATTGCATTTTGCTATACAAACCTTAATGGATGTGGTGTAATATTGAACTCTGTCTGCTGTTTTTTTAAACAGCCTTTAATTGAATGTTACACTAAGCTAAGGGAGCAGGGCGGCACCATCAATCTTAAATTGACTGATTCCTGGCTCAGGCATTACCAGGTAATTGAAAAATTTCTTTCTTCATAAATAGGTATATAGTGTAATCATAGCTCTATATTTTTTATATGGAAGTATGTTTGTTCAGAAATTAATACACCAATGAGCAGTATATTAAAAGAATAACCTTCCTGAATAATATTGGTTCAACCGTCCGAGAGCAACTGAAAATAATCCTTATCGTGACATGGGATGCTGAGATTAATCTTTTTATTTTAGTGTGTATAAATATAATCGTAGGATAGAACGATATGGCCAATGAATATCATGTCACCTTTCTCTAAACTCTGCAACTTTTGCTCCAGGTTTTGCCCAATAGAACTCATCCAGTGCTGCTGATGAGTGGAGGGGGAGGATATTTGCTCTCCGGTATCACGGTCTCTACAGATGCTACCACATCAAGAGCTCAACAAAAAACTGGCGAGCCAGCTGCCAAAAGGATCAAGCTAGAAGACATTAATACTTCTGCATAGCCTTTTTGGTTTCAATTATTTTCAAAAACGTAAACCAAGTTGCTTTTTCTCCATTATAGAAATCCTATATTACATGTCTGTTTAATAGATAGTTTTTTTTTTTTTTATGATCTTTTATTCTTTCTTTTTTTTTATTAATTTTTTAAAAAGTTTTTTTTGTCATAGATCTATTAAACATTGTTTATTTAAGCACCATGAATGAATACTTGCAATCACACCATCTATTGCAGTATAGTGCAATAATAATAAAGTATGACATTATTGAAAATATTGCATTAATCTTTCCCGTAATATTAAGCCATAACCTCTCGTCAAAATGCAGTTGTCAGTTTTTAGTCCAACTGTATTTTATTTGATGCATACAACCATAAGCAACAGGAATGTGTATAAGTACAAAGAATAATACAGACTTAGAGACAAGTATTAAATATAGGGCATGCTTTAAGTACACAAGATAAATAGTAATCAGCATTCAAGTTTAGTTCATGCTTTTTCTTTAGTTGCCTGGTTCTTGCAGAGAACGCTAAACCTAATACGTATTTAGGTGGTATATTTTTTAAAGCAGGCATCCACTGTTATGTTTTCACATTAAGAAAGTGCTATAAACAACCACAGTTAAGAGTGCATTAATGAATCCACACAGATTCACAGATTCAGGTATGACACACAGTCTCTGTAAACTCATAATTAGGGGGATGTCAGATGTTTCTTGTATGGTTGGTTTACTTCTCGTTTCAACCAGGACTAGTTCATTTGTGCCTGTTGCTCCACAGAGGCGAGTTTCTCGAGTTTTTTCAGCTGAGGAGAGAGAACATTTTTTACTAAGGAATTAATGGCATAAAACACTTGTAACTGACTATACTTTAATGTGGTTCTCCATTTACTGGGGGTTGTTTCTTGCTGTTCAGACTAGCCAATGTGAAGCTCATGTGGTGCTAAAATATTTGTTTCAATGGAAAATGATCGTCAGCCTGCTCAACATACAAGCCTCCTGTCCTTCCTGTTGAATCGAAGGGCAAATGACCACACTATGATCCACTGCTTGCAATAGTAGGGATGATTAATCTAATGTTGTTTTATTGAGGTATTCGGGTTGACAAGTGGTTACAAGGGAGCCATAGAAGCCGGGAGGTAATTATTGGGGTTTGGTGCAATCAATAATAATAGCTAAAAGAAAGGCTTTGCACTATGCTCCCAAACAACTTATATTGATTAGAGTTCTGCTCGCACAATTTTAAATCTCACATTAAGCTTTAGCATTCCCATTACAGTCATGCAGCTTCGTATAGCATTCTTTTTCAAATTGAAGGAATGTAAGATATCAACGGGATCGCTGCTGCTTTAAAGTTACAATTAGTCACTGCGGGAAAAAAAAATTGCTACCGAAACAATTATGCGGCATGGCTTCTCATTTTCTTTCTATGAATTTATTGTTGTTTTGGACTGGTAATTTTACCTCTTCTGGAGTAAGAGCCCTCTGGGGTAGGTAAGCCTTTTCCATTTCATTTGAAGCTTTTTCAGGCAGTAGACCCATTTTGAATCGGAGGGCGTTTGCAAGCTCTTCCAGTTTCTGTGACGGACCAACAGGACCTTCATTTCTCTCAGCAGTCTGCTTATACCAGGCTGGGTGATGGTATCCTCTGTAAATCGATGGATTGTGCTTATTAAAAACCTCAGCATCTTTCAGCAGGTGTTCTTTTAGTTTCTTGGTCAGGTATCTTAACCCTGCATCTTTTTCTTGCTTCCTTTCTTCAGCATCACTATGGTCCCTTTTCTGTTCCTCTTGAGTTTCATAATGCTGCTTGTTTTTATTTATCTCTTGTGCAATTAGCTCTTCATCTTCCTCCTCAGGTGAATAGTGCTTGGAAGTCTCCAGTGAGTGGTGTGGATTTGCATCATTCTCATTTTCAAATTTACCCTGCTTGTAAAAGAGCTTCATGTTGTGGTTCCTAAACCCTGGCTTCCAGACTCTTTTCTCTTTCTCTTCGCTCTCCGCCGACCGGTCTTCTAACTCTTGAGAGTTTGGTGGTGCAAAATCTTCATCATACTGTTTGTAATAATATTTGTCAGGTTTCCAAATTTGCTTCTCTGCCCCCCTGTCTTCATCATTGTACCTTTTGTAAACATAGCTTGGGAACTCTTCTTGGCTTCGATCATAGTCGGGATCATCACGTTTTTCTTTGCTGCTCAAAAGCACATGCCTTTTGTGCTCATAAGTTGGAAATTCTTCTTGGCTTCGCTCATAATCATAATAGTCGCGCTTCTCTTTTGTGGAAAGTAAACTATATCTTTTTTGAGGAAATTCCTCTTGGCTTCTCTCATTATCTGGGTCTTCACGTTTTTCTTTGCTGGTTAAAATATAGTGCCTTTTATAATAATTCGGAAATTCTTCCTGGCTCCTTTCTTCTTCCAAATCGTCACGCTTTTCCTCATTTGTCTTGAGAAGGTCAATGATTTCTTGTACCCTGTCATTTGATTCCTTTTCTTGACTTTTCTCATTTTTTCCCATAGGAATCATTTTGTCTTCATTCTTTTTTGCGAGCAGAGCATGGCTGGAACCTGTAAGATGTAAGACATAAATATAAACATGAATAGTATTTGCAACATCTAGGGATACACTGGGATTAATCCATAGATCCATCCATTTATCAAACATAACACCAGGGTATGATTTTAAGTTGAAGGTCTCCTTCTAGAGAAAGCAGAATCAGATTGTCATGCCACTACAAAATACATTTACTTGCCTTGCTTTTGGAGAATGTCTTTACATTCTGGTTGCAGAGACATACCACCTGATTTGGATACTACCCCGATCATACACTGGACAAGCTTTAATGAAAGGAAGATATTTTTAATTTCACAGCAGATTTTAAAACCTCACTGTTAACAAAGACCATATTTGGCATACCAGGTCTTCCTTCCTGTCATCTTGCCCCAGTGCTGAATAGTACTTGCTTTCTGTGGGTTCAACAGAATAATATTTCAGTAAATACATTAAATGAGAAAGTAACGCATGGTAGTAAATGTTTGTGAATAGAGGGTCATGTCTTTTAGATTAAGACGGAAGCAGCTGCCGTGCTGTAAATATGAGTGAGATATAAACGTCTCCGAAAATGTAGTTGAGGAATCCTAATTTTAAGATGAAACAGCCAGTTCTGTTACAAATGGTCTTCACCATTACTTCCCCCTTAAGAAACGCGAACAAGTTTCCTACACCTCCGTTTGCGTGACTCCGCCGTGGCGGGCGCTGACCGTGGTGCTGAAATGTGTGCATGCGGTATAACACTTACTGCAGTGAAATTCTTTTAAAAAGAGAACAAAAACAGAATGACATACCTGTCATGAGGGACAAAGTCACGATAAAGAAAAACAGAAGCTTCATGATAAAAATGTTTTACAGCCTTAATAACAGCCCGAATCTTAATAACCAACACCCAAAAAAAAGATAGAGATTCTGTCTGCACCGCAGAGCGCGCGAGATGCGTAATATTCGAACAGCGCAGGAACGATCAGGTCTCCGCGCGAGTGGGCGGAGTCTCCCACCAAGAGCAGCGTCACGACCCGGTGAAGCGCTCGCGGGAGCCCGATTTATATCTGTATGTTGCGGTCAAAGCCGGAAGTCGGTAATATTCATGAGCTCATTTGATTAAATAAGCGTTACTGAACATTCTCATTCTGAATATTTTTGAAATGTAAGCTAAAAGAACAAGTTGATGATCTACCACTCATAAAATAATGTTCACTGTAATAAATGCCATTTTAAAATATCATTTACAGAATATGGCCAAACGTTTTTGTGTTAGTGAACATCACACCGCAATCCAGTGTTTGTTACCGAACCTGTGTCACAAAGTTGAAAGAATACAACTGTATAGAATGTCTCTGAATGTTAAAGCATTATGTTATTTCTTCTTGGTAACCAAAAGGCTCAGACCTGTTTCAGCATGGTAAGGCTCCTGTACACAAAGTCATTTCCATAAAGACAATATTTGGAGTGAAAGAACATAAGTGTCTTACACAGAGCAGTGACCTCAAACCGCACTGAATACATTTGGAATGGACTGGAACACCAACTGCACCCCAGACTTTACCTGTTATAAGTAACTGGCCTGACTAATACTCTTGTAACTCAATGAACACAAATATCTACAGCCACATTCCAAAATCTAGTGAAAATCTCTCTCTCTCTCTCTCTCTCTCTCTCTCTCTCTCTCAGCACCTGGGTTTATTTCCTCTGTTGCGGTC
>JAOUQX010000028.1:558457-569922 GCA_028566295.1 Liobagrus marginatus
ATCTCTGTATACTTGATGTGCTTATTAAGGTAATAGTGGTGTCATAATGTAGTGGTGTCATTATTGTGTATGAATCAGGCAATCTGTATACGAATCTTACAGTTTACATCAGTTTGTGTGATTCACTTGCCCCCTCTTTTGTACTCAATTCCTAAACCTGGTCATGAAACAGGATTAAAGGTACTTTAAATGGATTAAAATAATTAAATTGATACTGTCTCCATCAGTTAACATAACAGCAAACAGTTCATCTTATATCTGTCTTATATCTCTCTGCCAGCCTGTGTCTTTAATCTCCTCTTACTCCTTTTGTAGAATCCTCTGTTGGTCACTTATGTAAGAATGTTTTCAGTGTATGCCCCAAAAAACATTTAACATGAATCAATGCATTCTGTATGGTCTTACAAACTTTAGCCTCTAGTAACAGATTATTTAATGTACAGGATATGTTTTAAATAGAAGATATATTTAATTAGCATAGCTGGGCGTGAAGTGAAGTCATGCTACGCTTGTTTAATGTAATGAATTTATTCCCCAATACATCTGTATAAGATCTCAACGGCACAGCTTTATGAATATTGGATCTCATGTCATGCAAAAATTCCAAATGTTACTCATTAAAAAACAGTCATGTTTATATAGCAAACATTTGGTGCCAATCACATCATCTCCATCAAGTAATTAAAAAGTGTTAAACTGTAGACCAACAGAATGGGGTGTGGTTAAAGCTAGTGCATTGTGCCACTAGTGTTCCTTGCCATGATTTATAAACATTCGTGATACATAGCCTACTGTGCAGCTAATATTCATTTCAGCTGCAACTGCGTCTGATGTAGATTATAGGGCCTAATTAATTACACTTGCATAATTGCTTGAAGACACAAAAATGACTAGATGCTCATAAACAATGGTAATCATAAATGAATCTCACAAATGTATCAACCAGAGGGCTGTTTAATTATGATTATAATTAGGCAGTTAGTGTATGAAGTAATTCCTTCAGGACTATAGCTAGGGATGTTTTATATAATCGACTATAAAGTATGGCCTGGTACACTCCTGAAACACTCACCATATTGCATACATCAGGTTCAGAGCTGGGAACTGTATCTGAGGTGTACGGTGTGCATGTATGTTTCATTATTATGTTTTTCTTTTCTTTAAAACCAGCATAAACCGATGTTTTATGGCAATTTGCTATTTTTTTGCTACAACCTGATTGCCTTGTTGAGCATTTAATAACTAGCTGATGAGTGTTTTACCAAAAGAGAAAAAATGGCCTCCTTGGGGTTCGACCTTACACAGAAATTACGTGTGGAGGTTCATTTGCTAAAAATGTATACTCCTCAATTTAACCTATACAGAAACTTGCCATGCTAATGTACAGTATGTTTACACTCTATGGGTAATGCAGATGAATGGTTTCAAAAACCAAAACAATGCAGTGTAATATTCATATTAAAGTAAAAAAAAAAAAAAGTTTTATGACCCTTGGGTTATCTAATGGTGAATGAAGCATGGTTTGTATTCTCAGTGCCCTATGCAGTATTATGTACCTCAGGTAGTCTTATTTCTCAGCTCTCCTCATGCTAAAAACAGCTAGAATGGGAAGAACTACACAGTCATCATGTTTGTAATGCTGTCAATATTTAGTGGAGGCTTCGTCGACAGTATCAGTGTGTGACCCAGCTGTACATACAAATCAGTTACATAAAATGAACAGGACTAAGCGTCTTTAGGACACTCCAGTGCATGGATACGTTTGAAACTAAAGTAAATGGAAAAAAGAAAGCGGCATAAGATATTTTGGTCTTGGTTATGACACAAAACAGTACAGCTAATAAATTTGCTCTTCTTGTTGTGAAGTGAGTCTGTATTTGCTTAAAACCGGTTAAATATTTTACACAATATTGCTAATTCAATTCTTATTGCAATTTTAAAGGCAATGAATGTACATACAGTATGTTTAAAAAAAAAAAAAACTCTTTGAAACATCCTATTTAAAGAGTTTGTGAGTAAGCTAGTTGGTGTTGCCATGGTTTCTTTGAAGTCGTGATATAATGTCTTATTGTCTCATGGCAATTCTAACTACCATCCCTTTCCATATTAGAAACCATACACGATGGGGTTTTTATTTTCGAAAAACCATCACTAGCAGTTTCTGCCAGCTCAGGGTACCGAGTCTAACAGATACTTTTTTTGTTCATTCTATACACACTGGATAGTTTTGGTTCCTGCACTCTTTTTTATATGGAAGCTGTAATTTAAGTGTGCATTTGAGTGTGAATTTTGTGCTTTGCATCATGCATTTTCTGTTTGTGTGTCAGGCTCTTTTGATTGAAGAGAAGTGGGCACTACCTATTTTTTTGCTCGCAGACACTTTTCCAGGTGTGCAATGAAAGCGCTCTGCTAACTTATGCATTCAAGGCTGCGAAAGACCAGAGCACAATATGTCTGGTTCTTTTAGTACTGTGATGGGACTGCATTGTGCTATAGAACCCTGCCTTTGTCTCATCACTCCTACAATCACAGGATGATGATTAGCAGGCTTTACATTGGCATCTAGAGCATTTGGTAGATGATCTTATCCAGCGTGGCATACAGAAGTTCTATTAAAAATATCTTTATACTAGGAATGTATGCATTTATACCCAATAATTGTGCTATAAGATAAATAAACTCCGAACAAGGCTTCTTACAAGTGCTGGAATCCCATGGAAGTCATTACCATAAACTGTTAGAGTGACAAGAGTGACAAGCGCTTGTAAGTCATAATTTACCGGCATGGTCCTGTCATAGGTTTGTAATGAAAATGACGAATAATGAACCTGTCTTTTAATGCCAATCTGCATGGACAATCTAACAATCAACCATCCATTAGTGTAATCAATTTAAATAACGTAATATAAAATAGTGGAATCATTTTGTATATATTACAGGGTATCCAAAAAGGCTTGATGCATAAAGGAAAAAAAATTAAGAATGCCTTTGTATTATAATATATACAGTATATTATATATAATTGTATATATAATTATAATATAATTATATATAATATAAGAGCATATTGGAATCATTCTCATGGCTGAATCAGTAATCTATCCACCAAGGTTGCAAAAAAAACTTTAACAGGAAACATGGCAAGCACATCGCACAGAACACTGCTGCCAAATTGGAAGCCAGTGTTGGGAGAGATGTCTCTGAGTGTTTGTTTATAAAGAAATATCAATTATAAAAACAATGTTTAAATAAACTTAGTTTTGCTGACGTGTTCACTTCCCCAGTGTATTGAGACTTTTGGGGCTCAGTGTTCATGTCTACGTTCACATTAAGGCTTCTATAACTCAAATGAATTGCTGTTTTACTGTTAGTTTTATTCCATCTATGACTAAAACGCACGTAAGTTAGCGTCAGTTAAATGCAACTCTAAATCTGTACTGACTTGTACCTTACATCCAGCAGCTTTGCACTAAACTTAGTGTCAAGTGTTACCATTTTACATTTAAGTTTCCTAGCTACAGATTAAAAATGTGTTATGTATATCCTGAATTTGTATATCTATGTAAAGCTGCTTATGTCCATGCTACGCGGATAAAATGTAGTTGATTGGAATACGATTTAAAAATGATAAAATTAACAAGTTGTCTTTGCTCAGATTTAATGACAGTTGAAAATTCATTCAGTAATATCACACTATGAAATATCATTTCCAAAGCATTTATATTCGCCAACAGATGACTGACAGGGTTTATCACTAGAACATTTATTAGTCCATTACGGTGGTGGTGGCTCAATGGTAAAGGCTCTGGGTCAGTGATCAGAGGGTCGGGGGTTCAAGCCTGGCACCAGGCAAGCTACCATCATTGGGTCCTTGAGCAAGGCCCTTAACCTCACTTGCTCCAGGGGTGCCGTTCGTTCTGGCTGACCCTGCGCTCTGACCCCAGCGTTCAAATTCATATGCTGGGATATGTGGAATAAAACATTTCACTGCATGTATGTGATAAATATGATCTGAATTTGAATATTGCTATAAAAGTAGAGACTTTATCACAGTGTTCCATTTGTTTAATTCCAGTGTAATGGAGACAAATATGAAAATAAAACTTAATACAAAATAGCAAAACAAAATGCGTTATATTATACGTTTGCAGTTAAACTTTGCTTCCGGAAACTCCAGTGTGTCTTTAAATCCATGAACATTTAACAATCTTTGAGTCGATCTTCATGCTTTATGTTTGATTATCAGGTCTGGTTACTGCTAAAAGCTGGCAGATGGACATCGATAGACAGTCTGAAATTATAAATATTCACAGCCTTGTGCCCTTTCCATTCCTAACCTTATCCAGGGAAAGCGTGATAAATTGGATCTTGCACATATCTATTTAACCCCTACTGATAATGAACGAATGTTTAATTTGTAGAGTAAACACAGTTATGTTTGATGTGAGCTGGTATTTTGCTGACAAATAATGAATCCTAATGCCAAGAATTCATTAAACAGTATTGACCTCCTTAACTGACCTTTGTCTCATAAGGTTATAATGCGGTTTTATAATCAGTTTTAAGTAGATCAATGCCTGTGAAGAGTGCATTCCTAACCGGTCACAATGTGACATAAAGAGTTAATAGGTTTTTAATGAATGAATTCACTTTAATCACTAGAGTAGTGGATGAAGTTATCACCTCAGGTATTCAGCACTAGTTCAAGAAGAAACATACAGTAACATTAACATGATGCAGAATGATCTGCAGTACATGACCTACCGGTACTTGTTATAATACTATAGTGTTCTTATGCTTGGATTAAGGAACAGATTTAATAAAGACCAGTCAGGATGATCCACTGCAATTCTACAGGCACAGTAATATAATATATCATCCTTCAAGATACATTTAAAACATTTTGAGACATCAAAGCATTATAAACTTAAATTATTATTTTGATTATATTTTAAAAAAAAACTAAGGGAAATGTAAGTTTTGTCTTTTGGCTGCAACTGAGTAAATTAACAAGGCAGAGGAAAAAGAAAGAATTGGAATAATCACTCCAAATTTCATACTTTTAATGCAAATGTTAAAAACACATTGTTTTACCGAAGTAAATGATGCAGTCCTCCCATGCTATATGCCATACTACCGTATGACCGCCGTCAGCAGATACTGTTTAATCCTAGACATGCAAATTGGAACAGACATTTGTTTTTCTCAGCCACAGATGTTGCCCTGCCTAAAGGGTTATCATGTTCAGTTGTTCATTACTGTCTCAATTGACCAGCTTCATTCAAGATAATTGGTATTTCTATCGTCAATAAGCGTAATAGGGCATATGTCAATCATTCTTTAGCAATTGTTCTTTGGGTTGAAGTGATGCTTTTTTGTTACAGTTGCTACCAAAAGCATATCAAAATGAATAAGCCAAAATTGGATGCCTAAAATGATACTTCCTTTAAAATATAATGGATTATTTTATTATTTCTCATCTGATGTATTAAAATACACATGAACTCTGTATGTGCGTATCATGTTTTCAAAAACCTCTTCTATTCAAACTCATTAAAATGATACGGTCTCACGCAAAGAATGATCATCACAGTGCAGCTCTTGATGTGTAAATTACTCATACATACTCAAATAGAGCCATGATCAAATGCAAATTATTCACAAGAGCCATGGACCCGTGTGGAATACTTTTAATGGTCATCTGATCTAATCCAGAACTTTGATCTTTCTCACATTTGCTATGGATGCTCATTCAGAATCTTTAAAATACTGATCTTAAGACCAATTTGTACATTGATTTGCTAATTTCTTTTACTTTCATTTTGTCATTCTGTGAGATTATAGTAAAATGTATCTCCTATTAGAGGTTTAGAGCAGCAGACTTTAGAGTCGGATGTAGCTTGTAGCATTCTAATGGATCCATATATATTCTTCTGTCCAACACTAGTGCTGCCTGCAGAGAATATTATCGATGTAGCTATGAGCATAATGAACTATAATATGCCAGTCCACTGCCTGTAGAGACCCACTGGATTCTATGAGGAAACTGATGATGAGTTTGGCAATGATTTCCTGAAGGATCATTTGTGATCTGACCAATCCATTTTGCTTTCACAGTATATAAACAACCACGAAATTCATGATTTATAACTTATGCAGTCTAATGTTCCAGCTAATATTCTTAAGTGCGGAAATTATAAGTCAGACTGTCAATTTCCCAATTTTAGAGGAATTTTAACATGCTATATTGTGTCGATGATTGTGTCTCGTGTGTTTGTTTGATTGATGAAAGAAATTGCTGAGAATCGCATAGCAAACTTAAATGGGCATAGGGCTGAAATGGTTAAATATGATAAAATATTTGAAAATGTTTTGGATTAAAACAAAATTTTCTAGCAGTTAACGGTTTTGGGAAGTAGTAGTTCAGTGGTTAAAGTGTTGGACTGCTAGTCGGAAGATCGTGGATTTAATTCTTAGTTCCACTGCTGGGCCCCTGAGAAAGGCCCTTAACCTTCAACTGCTTAGATGGATAAAAATAGAGAAATTGAAGTTGCTGTGGGTAAGGGCATCTGCCAAATGGCAGAAAAGTAAATGTAATGTAAATGGGACCAAAGATGATACAATATCCCATTAATCTACCTAGCAACCCCTTTTAATTTATCATCATAAATAATTGGTGGGAATGTCAAGATCAACTGAACTTGTGCAATAATAATTTGTAGAAATGTAATGGAAAATATACAGTAACGTTTGGCTTCATTTCCATTAACAAGATTTGGCCTAGTTAAACTGCTACCAACCACTAGAGGGCCGCAAAGACATTTTAGTTTAATCTCTCTTTACCCGTCTATGTCGGGTAACTTGCGTTGGGACAGCGGGGTGACGTAACGGGTGATGCAATGGGTGACGCACCCTTGCGGCACCGGAGACGTCGTAATTTGTTTACCACCGTTAATTCCTTTTATGGACATAAGGAGGCGCTAAATCCTCAGTATTATTCAATATTTTCTGAATTTAAGTCTATTGTGTTGGCTACAATACTGTTTTGGAGAGGTTACCAGACACTACATTTTTATTACACAGTTTTAATTTTAGTTTACCATTGTTAAATCAGAGGATTTAACAGGTTGCTGTCGCGCGCACCAAGGCGTGGCTTACAGTGTAGCCATATGCGGGCTTTGTTATTACTGTCAAAAAACATGAGTACAGTATATATGCGTTCAGCTAGCGTCCGACTGATGCGGACTTCTACTGTATGCCTGTGAATACTTGATTTTTCGTCTACGGTAACCTGTCAATATTCCTTTAAGATTGTTTTATTTTTCTATATAAGGTTTATGTTTTTTTCTAACACCGTTAGCTAGTAGTGCAGTTTTCAGAGCTAGCCGTGATGCTTTCTTCAGCGTAGAACCGGCAGGGACCGGTGTAGTTAGATGACTGCCTTATGGGAAATCGCTAATAACTTTACGCGTTGTTGTTGTTTTTTGTTGTTGTTGCGTTTTTACATACACCCTCAAGGTAACCTAAAATCTTGTGTTTAGATGTCACTTTGAAAATCCTATAGCTGCCATATTTTGCAAAATACTCTTATTTTGGTGAGAGTCGTTAGCGGTTTTCATTGCTAAGTACCGGTAGTTAGCAATGCTTTCCTAGCTTCGCGAGGTTTGCCTTTTGATATGTCCCGTTAACTAGCGAACAGGCAAACACACTGGTCCGGTTTCTAACATGATTTTAGCTCACAGTTTATTTTTTAATGTACTCTTAAGCACCTGGATAACAATTCTGTCTTAATGCCACATCACAGAATATGTTTGTGGAGTCACGTTTAGCTGTTGTGACGTACACATGCCATCCAGACTGTCACAATCAAATGTTTTCTTGATACTGAGCGCAGTGGTGTTTTTATTTTAGGTGTTTCTACTTGGTCATACCTCAGTAGCAGCCATGGACTGTATTCAAGTGACGTTTACTGTTAGAGGAACCACATCGGTTGGTAAGCGTGATACCAAATATTCTTGGACGTAATAAAGCCATAAAATCTTTTTCCTATAACGTTTCACAAGAGTCTTGGTTAATAATCTAGTTAAACAGTAATCATCTATTTGCCCTCTTGCCTATAAAGATCTCACCCTAATGTTTTATCAATAAGACAAAGCAGTTGCAAAACCTAGCAGAGATTATACTGCCTTACTTATATTGTGTAAGGTATAACTGACCCGTTTTCAAGTTAAGATGTGTAAAAAGTACAATTTACCTTTTTGTATTGGAATGTGGTTTCGTGATCTCCTCAGAAACAGCTCTTTCACTATTTTAGTGGGGGGGAAAAAGAGACCTCTGGTGTTTCAGGTCAAATATCACTTCCCAAGGATATTGGTGGTTGTTCTGTAGCTGAAATTTGCCTATTGCCCTTTTTTGAAACAATAGTGTGACAAGACTTGTTTGCCGTGTGAATGAAAATTTGCTCCTTTTAGTGTCATTTCGGAGAAATGTTGCCATGCATGCCAACACTTGACACACGTGTACAATCCAGGGCCAAAATCAAAGTTTCAGTGTACCCGGGGTCCAACCCGCACAAGCACAGGGAGAACATGCAAACGCCACACAGAACCTGGGTGGGAATCAAACCATGACCTTCTTGCTGTGAGGCAGGAGTGCTCACCACTCTGTCACCAAGCTGCCTGTAATTGGTTTCACTCTACAGTAAATGTTCATGCATTGATTTGGTAGTGAAATAACCTTTCAATTATTTCTAGCTCTTTTATTACTTTGAATAAAAAGATGCTAGAGGAGCTGTGAGTCTGGACAGTGGAAAGAATAACAAGTAGACATGTTTCCAGTTAGAAGCAGTGTAAAAAGTGATAATAATATTTGTAAATATTACTGGAATATAAATCAGAGAAGAGTAGTACATTTTAATTAATCTGCAGCTTATCCAGGTTGTATACTTTTTTTTTCTTAAAGAATGCAGCAGTTAATATTTCACTTATTTAAGAATTACACTACTTTTTTTTTTTTTTTTTGACCAGGTGAAGTGATAGCAGTTGTTGGAAGCTGCGAGGCACTTGGCAGTTGGTGTTCTCAGAAAGCAGTTCCGCTACAACCCACAGAGCAGGATGGGTATGTGCTTTTTCCCCTAGTTTTTCTAAAACATGATTAAAGCTTATATCTACCATGCCATCATTTGTCTTCCTCCAGCAATCTATGGAAAAGGTCAATTACAATTTCAAAGGGAGTTGAATTCAAGTATCGCTATTTTAAAGGGTTCTTCTTGGAATCAAAGGTGAGAACTTTTCTAAACCACATTTAAGACACTTTTTTTATACACTTGTATCAGATTTATTGTATAGAAGAAAACATTGAGTATTTGTTAAACGAGATATATATTTTTTATTTACTTGTAACCTATTCACAATTTTGCTTCTATTTAAAAAAATGTTTAAATGTAACTGGTTCTGACAGTATATGCAAATAGGTGTACAGTTTTTAAAATAACCAGTATCGAAATTTGTGTCCCCATCTACCATTAAGGATATTCAACTGTGTTTGCCTAAATGTTTTGGTTCTTTATTAAGCAAATGTTTAAGTAAAAAACATTTTCTTTCTTATTGTAGTTTTTCCATAATTCATTAGCAATTGTGCAAAACATCTTTCTCGGAGGAAGAACCAGGTTTCCTCATTTGTATTTACTTTTGTGAAGCAATAATAGCCTGTATAGTTTTATATCAGTAAAATAATTGCAGCAATTTTCAATAGAAGAAAACCATCTAACTATGAGATTTTCTTTCCCATCTATCTCGTAATTGTTAATGTCATACATATATATGGACTTCTCTTCTTTAGTAGGGGTCAAGCACCGCAGGGATGGACCCCTCTTGGAATCGTACGATTTATTATGTAATATTCTTTATTAATCTGCCATTGATCTCTATAGCAGGCCCCAGAAGTGCTCGGTAAAAAGTTGTGAAAATTGGCATGCCCAGAGAACACAATATGATATGATACCGATTTTGAAGTTTCTAGGACCTACAAGTCAAAAGATATTTTATAAAAATGACTGGGGAAAAACGTGACGTCACTGTGATCTTAGTATGTAAACAAACGGTGTCGCTGCAACGTCACTACGGCAACCTAATCCAGCGAGTTAAAGAAATCATGCACGTAGCTTCAGTTCCCTACATAATACGTAAGTTTCTCCCTTATGTTAGTGCTTATAATTATAGTACTTTTGATCGCTAACTAATTTTGGTCTAATATCATAAATGTGGTCTCTTTAGATTTCTTTTTTACACACTCATTTTGAGCGCATGCCGTGCGGAGCCTCGCCTACACCTCGGCCACTCAGACAAGATGGCTATGTTAACTTTACGCAGGTTACTGCAGATTTAATCGTATTAAAATCATTTTTATGACTACGCAACAGTAGTAAAAGATTGTAAACGAATGATCTCGGGTGCTATTCTGCTTAGAGCTTAGGCGCTCAGTTTAGGCGCAAATAATGCGTGTGTGTGACAGTCACTGAGCAAACAGCTAAAGCACGAGGCACCGGTTAGTGTCTGCATGGACACTTACAATTAATGCATGCTTTATTAATAATGTGTTACATACGTGTTGTGTGTTAAAAACATTGTCTTGATGCTCTAAGCCACGTTAAGTGTTTATCACAGAAATATTGAGCTCAGGGTTTTAGCGCGAAGGAATATACACACACTTCATTCATTCGGTAAACCGGAGATATCGGGGTGTTACCGAGCTACGTTTAAATAGAAAACCATTATAACGAAAACGCTTAACGTGGCGTAATGCATCATACATAAACACTGCAAACATGGTTTGGCCCGTGTATGCGTTTTTTAGACAACGCTCTATAAACATTAAGAAATAGCCATGAAAACGGTAGGATAAAATTAACAAGTTATTCTGTTTATTTATAACGTGTATTTAAGTTATGGATCCAGCTTTAGAGCTGAGCTCAGAGCTTTAGTTTAGCACTCTGAGAGGAAAACGCATTTATTTTGTGAATGTTTGTGTGTGACTGGACCATTGCGTTGAGGTGGCTAAAGAAGTTGCCAGTGCGAGCATGACCTGTGTTGCCGGATTGATGTGAAAGCCTCATCGTGTGATTTGTTGATCATCACTAGTCAACTGCCAATTATTGGTGTTAAAATGGATAAAACCTTTTATTTGAATTTGGCATTTTCTAATAATTATATTTTGATGCTCTGCTTGTGCACAATAATAATTCTAGTAAGTAACAATCACAATAATAATTAGTAATAATTATCACAATAATAAGTAATAATTAGTTATGATTAATTATAGACCTCTTGTTTTGTGTATTTTGGTCTAATATCATAAACATGGTCTCTTTAGATTTCTTGATTATATGGTGAGTTTGAATCGACATGAGCCAAAGAATCAGAAGTGAGAGGAATATTACCCCGATAGTTGCTGCTTGCAGCTATATT
>JAOUQX010000028.1:570022-587621 GCA_028566295.1 Liobagrus marginatus
CATGAATTGAATGATAAAGACATTAGTTAGCTCTTTTCCCTGTTTCAGTCTATCTCAACAATATTAACAAACGCACACAGGCATAAAGAGCTACTTTTAATCAGTGGCGTGAAACGATGGCTTTATGCTAGACTCCACACACTAATAACGTTTATCAACCTGTCTTCATCAAGTTCAATACGGAAATATGACCAAACAAATGTCTCCCATTTAGTTAAAGCATTGATCGCAACATTCCGCGTTTTTCTTTGCATGCAATTACATCTGAATGAATGATTTGCTACAACTAACACAATTTGATCTCATACATTTTGACAGGTCATGCGCATTATCCTTGGTGTCGGGTTTCTTTGCTCTCCTTCTTCCCTCCCCATGTCAGTTTGCCTCAGAACTATGACGGCCTAATTGCATCTAACACAGGGAGGAGGATTTGAAAAGTCACGCATTACCTCACGTTCCACACCGATGATTCCTCTGAACTTTACAACCTCGGACAACGTGATGTTGCCTCTCTTTTCTCAAGCGCGGACCCTCACATCTTTCACAATCACACACCAGGGTCAGTCGTAAAAGAAATAGTACAGTAGGTGTTTAGAGTCGTCTTGATGAAAAGTTCTCTAACAAAGCTAGGGCATGTCTAATTTTTGTATAGGAAAATCAATCCAGGGGAAATGCTCCCGTCTGGCTGTCAGGAATAATCCTCAGCATCCCGTCGCTCCTTTACCTTACTGCTGTTAATAGTTATGAACGTTCAATCCGAAAAGGAATTATTCACCTGACCTCAACTCTGCTTAGAATCATAAAATCGAGACCTTAAACCTTTAACAACTTCAAAAGGATTAAAGCAACGTCCAGGTGTGGATAGTGGTGTGTGGCACAGATCGCAACAACGTCAACATTTTCCAGGTCTAGATTTTTATCAAGACGAAATGAATCAAATGATTGACGCTGTGTCAATTTCCCAGATTTAATCTAAACAGGCGTGAAAGCTTTTATTACATAACTATGACAATGCTGCATGAATTCCCTGAAAAGAGAAATGCTTTCTCTTATTAGTTAGTGGAAATATTCCTCCTTATACGTTTATAGGCGTCTTATGTTTATATTCATTTTAAAGTTGTTTTGAGACTTAATTCAATTTAGGAGAATTTTCTATTTCACTATAATGAAGACAGAAAATGCTAGGGAAAGATGCCTAGCCTAGACTTTTTTTTTGTATCAGTCTCCTCTTCATAATGTGTGCTTTTTTTTTTCTCCTTCATAGTCGAACTTGCAACGATCATTTATTCCAAATGAATTATAGTACAGTAATAACTCGTCGTAGTCTGCCAAATGTATATTACTACATTTTTTAAACAGCTATAAATCATTTGTTCCAGCTGCAGAATAACACGTCAATGCATTCCTTTGTTGTGCGGTTTTCCTAATGAAATCCGAGATGGATAGTCTTGATGATGCTTGAATCAGTTCCTACTTTTTCTATTAGTTAACAAAATATAAAGATCATGTCTGGAACACTGAATTTAATGGAAATAAATACTTTAATAATAATGAATACTATTAATTAATTAATTAATCAATCAATCAATCAATCAATCAATCAATCAATTAATTAATTAGTTAATTAGCTCATTATCCTTATTATTATTACTATAGGCAAAATAATATAGTACGGCTCAACAAAAAATTCTATAAATAAATGGTTTAAAAAGTCCAAGACGTTGGCACAGCGCTATTATTAAAATAAAAGCTTTTTCTTGGTGTGGTTCTCATTTTGATTCAGCATTATTAAATTCCTTGCAAAAATAGTGTTTTTACTGGAATGCAGCTCTTCAGACCATCTTCCACGAATGTGCTGCTTTATGAATATGCATCGGAATGGCACAAAGAGCCGAAGCGGTGATGTCATCCAAAAATAGCCCCTACCAGGGGAGGAGATAAAATTGACTCGGCTGCCGCCTATCACTGGAAAAGGGCAACGTTCTTTGTTTTAATGATTCTAAATCACTTTACTCAAGAGAAAACGCTGATTTCATTCCGGGTCATTATGAGGAACAAATGTGTGCGTGCTAGTGATGTGAATAAACAATTCTGCTAATGTGACCCCTTTACTTTTTATTACGTACAACACGCCAACAAGCCATCCGACAATGTGTGGAATGTAATGAAACAAACCTTTGCTGGATGAAAATTGCGCCACTAAAAGAAATAAATGCAAATGCAGCTCTGTTGTTACGCTGACTAATGAAGGAGTGTGCTAATTCCTCAACTGCCCTTTCTGGCCAGTGCTCAAGATTAGACAGCTGTGTGACTTACACTAGCCACGCTCAGACAACAAAGGAGTGTCTGGTCACACAATACATCATCACCTGCTGGGTTGAAGCCTCAGTTTAACTTTACTACATTTTGTTCGAACCTAAACACTGTATTCAGTAATTATAGTATTATTATAGTAATATAGTATTATGTTCAAACGTCTTGATCTCTGTTTAATACATTATTCTTAATTAATTATAATAATTAATACATTATTCTTATTAATTATAATAGCATATGTAAAACTGTATAAGCGTTTTGACAATCCCGTTATCATTATCCCGTCTATCATCTATCGTTTGCTGCTGCTTTTCACTTATTAATAGTGAGTTTTCGCACTGTTTGCACTGTTTCATCACCATTCAGCTGACGCAGGTGAAAAAGTACGAAAAAAAAAAAAAGAAAAAAAAAAAAAAAAGTTTGTTGCCGCATTTTTGCCGAAGTGTAACACAGTCTTTTGTTGGATACACTCTTCAAGAATATTTGTGTCCCTTTACTGCTTCACTCACTAGCACCTTTCTCCTTTTTTCTGCGCTGCCCTTCCAGTCTTAGCGCTCTGTTATTTATTCCCAACAAATCAACTGGATTACTGTATTTTGTTACAAAAAGACCAACCTTTGGTGAGATTATAATCTTTAATCATGAAAAAGGAAACAAACTACCGCTCTAACTAACCCCTAGAAAGAACAAGCCTTCAGTTCTCTCCTTTTGTCGGCAGCACTGGACATCGCCTTCCTCTATGACTTTCTCTCTCACTCTTTCTATCCATCTACTGCACACAACCTCCAATTCCAGATATTAATAACATGGAAACATACAGTAGACCTCAATTCCCATAACCTTTCACCATTTTATCTCTACCTCACATTCTTATCCCGCTTTTCTCTCAGCATCAGGATCACCTACAGGCTCTCTCTCCTCTGTCCCCATTCTCTACCGATCCTGCCTTCTCCTCATACCTTGCTTCTCCCTCTTTGTCCTTCTATCCATGCAGCCCAGCCGTTGCTATAGAAACAGATCTATTTGAAATGGATGGAAATGAAAATGATTTCACGTCAATTTCCACCTGTCCCCTGTTTTTTTTTTTTGTTGTTTTTTTTTGCTGTTCATCGTTACCGTGTTCCTCCTTGTGTCTCTCACTCACTCTCTCTCTCTCTCGCTTTCTTCGATGATTTTCGAGTCGCTCATGCACGTGAAAAACTGCAGAGGCTGTTGTTGCCATGGCCACTGCAGAAACCTTGACACAATAAACACACAGCGTGGCCATAGCAACCTCAAGGGTCAGCACGGGAAAACGAAACGTCGACGCCAAATGGACAGAGGCGTAACGTATTAGATAATAACTTGCAGACATCCGCTCAGACCACTAAACAGCACACGCGCTCCAAATAAATATTACGGAACACCAAGATTGCCTATGTGTATGAGTGTGCGACAAGAACACAAAACTTTTTCATACACTAAGCCTCGAGTGCTTTTAAAGAAAGAATTCCCCTACACACAATCAACATGTGAGTAAGTGTGGTGACTAAGTTGCTTAACTATGAGTAACAAGCTGAAAGTCATTAGTGTCTCATTGAGCCAGACAACTCTGTCTCCAGGCATCTCTGCCGTTAGTGAGTGTGATTTTAAACTCAGTACAAGCTGCACAAAAATGTGCAATGTTCCATTAGTGGTTGATTGGTCAGACATCTAACTGTATGATATTTTGGCTCGCGGCGGCCTCATTGGATGTGCTGTTACAATGCCTTTATTGTGTGCTGGATAGCTGGCTCTAGGAGTGCACAAGTTTTTCGGTCCCTGCAGGCTAGCTGATTGGACAGTTTGGTCTAGCAGCCCTCCCCGACATGAAAAGTTCAGAGCTTGAAAAATGACATCACCATCATCAGCCACATTCCAGTGCGCCAGGGGGGCAGGGGGGCTACCAGTGGGAGAGCAGTTAAAAAAAAAATCTACAATCTAACAGATATCCATGCACACACAGATACGAGTGTGCACACGCATGACTTAAGAGACTCTTAGCAAAGTGTCTAGACGACCACATCTCTTCATTAAGCGCTGCTCTCATTTAATGCATCTCGCTTTCTCTCACTCTTGCCCCTTCTCTCTCTCTCTCTCTCTCTCTCTCTCTCTCTCTATGCTGCTCTACTCTCGTGTCTAATCTTCAATGACCCCTCCCCCTGTGCTCTGACTAAAGGAATGCAAGAAACACATCTGGAACTTATTAGAGACATGGAACGGGGAAAAGCGAACTGGGGGATGGAAAAAGGGAGAAGGGAAAAATCAGCGCACTGAGCATATGAGGAAGAGAGCAAGAATGAAAAGCAGACAGAGCGCCAGAACAAGACTTCTCTCTCTTAGCTCTTTCTGAAAAACTGGGCAAGAGAGTAGAAAAAAATCAAAAGTGATTAAAAAAGAGAAACAAAAAGGTAGACAAAGGATGATGCCGGCCCGAATGAAGGAACAGCGGTTTGTATAAAGTAGGCTTGGCATTGTCCACAAAGTCCAAACCTCATTTTCGTGGCAGAAAAAGAACGTCTGAAAAAATGGGGAAGGGGTTCAAAGATTCCCACTCAAGCCTAGCCTTTGAACTTTTCTCCCCCTGACATTCATTGCAAGAGAGACAGAAAGACACAGAAAAAAGGGGGCAAACCATCCCCCATGTGAGAGCAGTCAGGCATGAGGAATAATGCCTTTCTCCTCCTATGGCCTTGACCACTCCCCTTCTCTTCCTCACATACTCCCACATTCTCTCTTTTCATACCCATCCCCCGCCACCCCACTCCCGGTAAAAGAAACGCTTTTTTTTTTTTTTTTTTAAATCGACCCCTCGACTTAGTCCACCTGTCTCCAGGGCCCCCTTTTCTTAGAGCCGTACCTTTATATGCAGACAAACACGTGTGCGCAGGCACACCCACTCACTGCTAGTGGCAGCGTATCAATGAGAATTTATTGCAAAATCACTAAACTCCTAACATTATCCATCAAACTATCACAGAACTGATAACACAGAACATAAAGCATAGCTTCGCCATATGGATCATAGAATCAAGGCCATAGCATAGCAACTTCCACTGATATATAGCTATACTGATAATGTTCAGGCAAAAAGATAAAGAACTAAATAAGTCGCGTCAGTCATTTAGTACTTCTATATTTATCACAGAATCTGTGATACTGTCAGATTTTGAATTAATCTGACAATCACAAAGGGAAGGGACTTGGCCAAGGTTTAAACTCAAGAAGGGTAAGATGGACAGATGAATAGTTTCAAACGACTGGAAGGAGTAATACTTAATTTCTGGGGATAATTGGGGACCTTACATAAAACAAATCTAATTTCCCCTTCTCAGGAAATTCTCAGTAAAACACAATGTCCAATTACCAGCAGAGAGTCTGTTCAACTGGAGACTGCGACGTTCAACATGATGGGAAGAAAGATTCGAGGAAGAGAAAGTAGAGTGATCACATGCTTTCCCCCAAACAAACTGAAAACAACAATTGATAACAGCTTGTAAGTACTAGTTATTTTTGGCACTATGAGAACTGATTTTGCATCCTTCCAAATATGGACATGCATTAGTCATATCTGTCAAGGGTAATTATGAATAAATATACTAATACACAGATGCAGGAGTCCGGAAAAAGGTTTACTAGTGAATGTAACCTCTTCCGGTTTTGAGACATTTTATCATCAAGTTGAAAAGTGAAAGAATTCTTTTCATACTATGCCTAAAAAAGGAGATATATTTAAAACTGCCTCAGAAGGACTTCATGTGGATGTATATACAGCAAATCAGTCCTGAGTTACTATCTGTATGGAGTTTCTTGGGTCTTGTGTTCTTACGGGTTTCCTATCACTTCCAAAAAAAACATGCCAGCGGGTGGACCGACAATGCTAAACTGCATCTACTTATCCATCCGGGGTGCATTCCTGCCATGTACCTCATGCTCCCGAGTATAGATCCACTACATCACTGGGAGATTTGGACAAAGCTCTTACTTTAAAGGATGAGGACGAATGAATAAACCAACGCGGTGTATTACGTCAAAATCGCATATTAGACCCATATGAAGCATCTGTAACGAGTGCTAAAACTTTATCTTATTATTATTATGCTTTACATTTGTGGACTGACTCAATAATAATCTGAAGCTCACTACATTTACAGCATTTCGCAGACACCCTTATGCAGAGCAACTTACATTTTATGACAACACTGAAAAGTTGAAGGATAAGGGCCCTGTTTAGGGGTCCAGCAGTGGCAATACTGAGAATCGAACCACAGTCTTCAGATCAGCAGGCCAACACCCTACCCACTGAACTACAACTTCTATAAAAATAAATATTTCTATTGTACTGAAGAGAGAAGACCAGGGAGTGTGTAAGGCTTGAGCATCTCTTTTGCAGGAGGTAATGCTGAGGAAAGTGTTTCTGAATGAATTGTAGGTAAAGCTTTATTGATTAGTTTGTGGTGAACTGGATTCTGGGATTTGAAGAGGATTTGACCTGGTTTTACTTAGAAGAATGGATTACATCATCTGCAGTACCTTACTGGGACTAACTAAAACACGCCCCTCGCCCATGATGGAGTGTCCTGTTGTACCTGCTCTCTCTCTCTCTTCTCTCTCACCCAGTAAACTAGATCCCAAATCACTCCTCTGGATCAGTCGTGCACTATGTAGAATATCGAAGTCTCCAGAACACACTAGCTAGTGGAGTAATGTAGGGCGTAGGGAGTTGCTTGGGATTCAGCCAATGGGCTGAAAGCGTGTCCGCAAAGACGAGACACTGGTACTCCATACTACTGTACTAAATAGTGTGCGAAAACAGTACGCAGCTGTATGTGTGTCGGTACCTGAGGCGTCGTATGCTACTATTTTAGCATACTGTTCAGTACGCTAGCATGCGGTTGTAGCTGCTGTACTTGAACAGGTAAGTCATGGTTAGCAACTCGACTTAAGGAGCTTTTGGGGGGGGGAACTGCTAAAAAAAATTGTAAAAAAAAAAAATAATAATAATAATAATTTTTATTATGGAACATGTTATTTTGCTAATCAGTGTGGCAGGTAGCCTTAACGACGGTGGCTAATTTAACTGCAGGGCAATGACATCACGCACGTGACTGACACGCGCGCGCACGCACACACTAAAACCTCACACTCAATTAGTATGCCTGTGATGAACGCATCATTAGAGGGAGAGGGGAGAAAAAAGAACCTAACCAATCTTTCTCCCAGCACAAATCCCCTGCGTCTTGTCACATATAATTTACACGGATTCATATATTACCCTAAAGGTCTTTCTCGCAACAACATACACACAACGTATACAGTCTTTAATAACGAACAGCTCGCATACACAAAACGCGGGACATGTCCTATCACAGATGAACACACGCCAACTTGTCTCACGTCCACCTGAAGCATCCGCACACTAAACAATACAGCGGATAAAGTTCGGCACTTACCCGCGTGAGAAGTGAGCGCGAGACTCAGGAGAAGCTGCAGGAGCCCCTGCATGGTTCAGAAGAGCCGAGACGAAGCCGCAAGCGCAAATCTCTGCATGGGGAGCGTCAAAAAATCCCCACACGGCTCTCCCAATAACGCTTAACAACAATCCTTTCCATGCGCGTTTGCTGGGTGTCGGTCTTTCTTAATGTTTCCCCTCGTCAAACTATTCTGTTCCTTCTTTTTTCCCCTGACTGCTCCTGTGCTGCGTTCCAGAAGCACTCCGTTTTCTCATTAGCGCACATTCCTCGCATCTCTCTCGCTCTCTCTCTCTCTCTCTCTCTCACACACACACACACACACTGGCGTCAGAAACGGTCCCCCTCCTCTTCCGTCTTTTCTTTTCTTTTAACCCGGTCCTCCCTCCCTCCATACCGTCGTCCCTCCCTCTCTGTCCACAGTAACGGTACCCGTTTCTCAGCGTACTTCTTTTCAGACAACACGTTACTTTCCTTTTTAATAATGGTCTCGCGCGTATTCTTGGCGAACATACTACCCTACTAACAAAGTCCATCACAAAAAAAATCGAGATAGTAAGTCTATTCAGTATGGATGCTCAACCCTGGACAGCCGACAGCATTAACTAGTGATATAGCGGCTATGTTGAAGAATATAAGATAGAAACAACGTGCCAATGTGGCTTTATTTGTTTACTAGCATACATACATGCACTAACAAATATACACTAGTGCGTTTGACTGAGCGCAGTTCCTTTGGATAGGTAATTGCATTGCGTCCTCTGGTGGAAAAACGGACATCGACGACATCAGAGTGGTTTAGTGAAAATGTGGAAAATCCAGATTCACACAGAAATAATTCTTCAGGACATAAAATACGGTACATTTATGAACGTATCTTTATTATTATTATTATTATTATTATTAGTGGGGTATTAGTTAGGACGGTACAGACATGTCACCACTTTAGGTAACCCAAATCGTATTGTTCTTATCTGCTTCATCCCATCTAAGCAGCTGCTAATCACTATCTTTATCTAATGATGAGCAAAAAACGCACTCTGATGCGGCATGCTTAGGGTGCAGCATCTCTGCCGGGACTCGAACCCGGAGCCTCTGGATTAGAAGTCCAGCGCGCTATTCCATTGCGCCACAGAGACGAAGCCGGTAAAATAGCAGCAGACCCACATTAGATACACACCACCCCTCCCTGTCCCCTTTATCAGCATCATGCAGCATCAGGACCGTTCCGGAGGTGCGTTGGAACCTTACTGCCAGCAGAGGGCGCTGCTGCTTCATCACACTTCAGATAAGTAGCTCTAGAATTTTCTAAGATTGAGCACAGTCAAATAACAAGAAGCCCTAAACATACCAAAGCGGTTTGATACTGGTGAGTTGAAAAAAATCTATATTGAAAGAGGTGGGTGAATTAGGAAAAAGGTCAGCTGTAAATTTTAGATATTCCTCAGCCACCGCACCACCATGGTCACAATCCTAGAGGACATGAAGAAATAACTGTAAGGCTCATTTCAGTATTCAGGTGTAGAAGGCAAACTTTATGAAATGAACTGAACGCATGTTAAGTATTGTTTAGTCTGTATGATTAGAGCTGCAGTTCTTCAGTCGCACCCAGCAGTACCCAGGTTTGTTTATACACCGAAGCAAGAGTGAGGCTTGTTTTTTTAGGAAGTGTAAATGTTTGAAATATCGATATGGGACCATCCAAAGCAACAGCAAGTGGGACCCAAGATCAAATGTTCCAAACAGCAGCAGAACATGATGAAAACATTTTCTGATAGCAATCATATGGTATTTGCTGCTCTACTTTTAGTATAGTAGTATGTAATTATAATTTTGATGAAGGTTGTTTTGAATGTAATTTTCACTAACAGTGATTACTGTAATTTTTAAAAAATTGCATAAAGAATATTATATTAAGTTGTCAATCACAGCAACATTTCTTTAAATATACTTAAGTGGAGTACGCTGTATAGTACCTTCAGTAGTGTGCACGTTAGTACAAAAATGTATGATATACATAATTTAGCGTGAACTGTACAATAAAATGTATCTATAGACACTATAGTGGCAAAATAAATGTAAAGAAAAAGGTGTGAACAAACTAGTTGCAGTAGACTCTCATCTACAGAAAGTGCTATATGATTATACAGTATACTATATACATACTGTATATATATATATAATATATATAAAATATATATATATATTTTTTTTTTTTACTGCATTCCACACTGAATAACTAACAGTTGGAGTAATGGAGATAATGGCAACATCAAAGTGCCAGCTTTTGGTGGTTTAAGATGTTTTGTTGAATTCATTAAGCAAGGTGTTAAAAATCAAAACTAGTGCAGCTACTGTAGTTTGACTGTGTAAGAACAGTATTCAGCACAAAGCTGATACGCAGGAAACTTGCTGGCAAACAATACTGAACTTGAACTAAAAAACAAGGCTTTGTGTGAAGGGAATGTGATTCTTCGATGCACTTAACCGTGTTCCATTAAAGTCATTTATCTTGAGAGACCAAATACATACAGTTGAAAGGGAAAGGCTTCTCTGTTTCAGGTCATATTGGACATTTAAGATGGGCCTTTGGTTAAACATTGTCAAGACCTGTTTTGTTTGCATGTGTTCCAAGTTTTTCCCCCCAAATTGAAATTCACAGCTATGATTTCCTGGAAATGTGTAATCTAGGAGTCTAATGGAAATTCACAGAAGCTCAAGAACATAATTGTGGAATGTTGAAACACCACCCGATTCAATACTGCGGTTGTTTTTATTTTGAACCAAGAAATTCTACACACCCAAGGCTTTTAGGACTTTTATAAATAATCTTACCATTCTAGTAATCAGAGCACTTTCTACTTTCAGAATTATAAGTATAATACTATGCATATTTCTTCAATAAGGCAGAAATCTAATTACAAATGTCATCACTTTTTTTAGTAGCCTTGTAATGCAATGACTTTTGACTAACAAATCCACTTTTCAGATGTCAACCAACCGAGACTGGGTGGCTGAAAAGTGGTGACTATATCAGCTCAAGTTACTTGTTCTAGAGTATGATTTTTGTTGAGACCAAGTCTGGGTTAAATGAGATTTTTTCCCCAAACTTTCTTAACACCATGTTAAACATTGAAATTGCAGAATTCTGGTGGTCCGTGTCAAGTCATAGTCAATAGTTGGGAGACGCATCAGCAGCCTCGGTCATTGAGTTCCTCAGGTATATATATCCAGAATAGTGCACAGTTTGGTTTAGTGTTTCAGTCACCTTTAGGGTCCTTATATTTCTGCTCAACTTAGTTATCTAGCACATTTTCAAAATACATTGTCTTAATGCCTTTGTATCCGTGGTCAGCCCCATTAGATAATATGTGGTTATTTGCTTTAGCAATTCACTATCTTTAGTTATTTTTACTATCTCTTTTTCTACCCGATATATTTTCCATGTTGATAAGACTTTTTAAGCAGCAGTAAAAAATCGAGAGAATTAGATTTTTCTCACTCGTTTTGTGATTTTCCTTATTTTTTGCTCAGATTTGTTATTCGTTCTAAGTCAGGCTCACACTGCCCTTTTATAAGGTTTTAAAAGTGAGTTTATTGTTTGTTCTTCGAGGTGCCTTTAGCATTAATTACCCACACAGTGTGATTCCCTTTACCTCTTCATTATACATCATGCCTATAGAATATATTTATTCATACAGGGAGATTGTTTAATTTGCTTTAACTGGATCATGTACCTATAGCATAAACACTTGAAAGATAGTTTATGATGTTATGTTTAACGCTTTTATTTATAGAGAAGTACTCATCTATAAATATTTGGAGGCATTTCTAGTGCAGAGCATTCAAGGTTTGCTCAGAGTTTACTGATTTACTGCTAGTTGATTCTATCACTATTATTTTCCATTCCAAAATCATATTAATTAAAACAAGTCAATTTATCAGCTCAGTTAATCATTTCACAAACAATTCATAATCCTTAAAACATGAAACAATACGATACATTCTTAAGCATGTACTTTTGCTCTGCACTGGAGAGTCCACTTATGTAGTAGCAGTAAAGGCAGATTAAAATAATAGACACTTGTTTTATTTCCCCAGACTTGGACAGTGACGATGGCCAGTTTGGATTCGTTAGTGAGTTTTATATACAATTTGAATACCAACAGTTGCATGACTTTGTGAGGTGGTTTCATGCTGCTAAAATGAGATGTTCCAACTGCAGATGGTGTTGAATGTGTGGACTCTGGCTGGTTGACATGTCAGACAGAGATCCGTCTACGTCTTCATTACTCTGTTAAGCCACCAGTATCCATAACCAAGAAGAAATACAAGACATCTCGCTTTAGGTACTATTTGTTTTTGGAGCGTTTCGTGTTTGTTTATTTGGTAAAGTAAAAATTGAAGTTTATAGAGTAAGTTATATGTTTCAGACTGAGATTGATGCTGGAAGGCATTGAAGAAGAAGAAGATGATGATGATGAGAGCACTTCATCCTGGCACAGGATGACTACCACACTGGAGACCAGTATGATCTGTGATAATGGATATAAGCCCCGTCATTCCCAACCAGAGTGTGGCTATGGCCTAGAGCCAGCACAGTTTACTGAGTACAGTATGCACACTATGGAACCTGACAACCTTGAGCTTGTGTTCGAGTTCTTTGAGGCATGTATTATTGATTTATGGGCCTCTGATAAATCCTGCTGTTTATCTCTAAATGTTACTCCCATTCCCTATATCTTTGCTTACTGTGTCATTCGTGTACATTGTGTTTATTTCAAAACATTTTTACATATAAATATATCTATTAAATATATTTTTTAAAGCTCAGTTTAGTTGTCCCAGCCCCTGCCAGTCCCCAGTGCTCATTGAAGCAAATAAGCTGCTAACTTGGGACAAGGAGTGGTGGCATTGCTACAGCTGTAATGTGATTCATTATTACTCATGTTTATCTTTTAGGAAGAGCTAAGTGAAAAGGTCGTTCAGGGTGACGTCCACCCAGGTCATGTTGGCACTGCCTGCCTTTTATCGTCTTCCTTTCTGGAAAGTGGCAAGGATATTGGAGTGGTTACCCTTCCGATCATGGGCAGATGTTCAAGGCAAACCATTGGCAAAGTCAGAGGTCTGGTTTAAAATCATATTTTGCAGCATATTCAGCAGCATTGCATAAAATGGATGCAGTAGATGATACAGAACAACAGCTTCTGGTAATGTTCACATTAGCATTAAAATAGAGGGAAATATAAATGTTAGCGAATTTTCTTTTTTTGCCGAGTAAATGACTACAACTGCGGAACTAAGAAATAGAGATGTGACTCAACGGTTAAGGCACTGGGTCAGTGACCAGAGGGTTGGGGTTCAAGCCTTGCAACTGGAAAGTTACCATTATCTGGTAATAGTATAAAGATTTAAAATTTGAAACCAAATATGTCAATGTAGAAATGTATTTGTGTCCTATCTTTTAGACTTTCATTAAACATAGATTGTATTTCAAAACTCTAGTGGTTTTTATATTCGATCAAAGCAGTTAGTAAATTGAAAACCGAACAGGGTGTAGAGGAGTGTCTGTCTGCCAATGACCTTGGGAAAACAACCTCTGTTCTAAAATGATCACTTCCATTAGTCTGTTTTCCCATCATGTGTCGTGTTGACGTTCACATTTATTACACTGTATATTATTTACTACGGGTTTGCCCTTCGGACACATTTGTTTATGTACATATTGTAAAGCACCGATGTGTAGATATGTAAAGGCGTGGGCCGTGGATCTAAACGGAATGTCACTGTTTATGTAGCTACATTTAAAAGACAATTGGAGGCTTTAATGTGTCGTATATTTCCTGATTTGCAGTGGACTACCTGGTTATTCGGCCTATTTCAGGCTTTATGTGTGACATGTGCCAGTGCTTTGCTAAGTATTGGCGAAAGAGAAATGCTCTTGATGTGGGCCACAGAGGAGCTGGGAGCACGCATGCTGCCAAGTAAGCACATGCATGTTCTCAGGATGAAACACATTCTGTGCTGAGCAGTATTGAAGGGAGTCCTACGTTTTGTAGCTGTTCTTATATTGAGCATATGAGTTTTTTGTTAATGTAATACTAAGACAAAAAAAAAAAGCATATGTTATTTACATTAGAAGTTATATTGAAACCTCTAGAAAAGGGTTATTGACAGGAACATTTCATTCATGTACCTTTCATTGGAGATATGTTGCTTTGTATTTATAGTTTACCAAATATACTTTTTTTACTTATCTTCTAATCCAACCATTTACTCAGAAATTTTTTTTCTAAACTATCGTATGGTTGGTTTTTGTTTGTGACATTTTTATTTTAATCTCTTGCAGACATCACAAGATCAGGGAAAACACAATCGCCTCATTTCTAAGTGCCGCTAGTCATGTAAGGGAACGTTACCCACATTTTCACTTGTATATATTTATTTAACTAATGTTAACTTGTAAATAACTCCTATCGCTTCGATGTTTTCAATAATAGGGTGCTGCCTATGTAGAGTTTGATGTCCATCTGTCCAAGGACTTGGTTCCAATTGTGTACCATGATCTGACATGCTGTATTTCTACTAAAAAGGTGACAAACTTGGCTTTGACTTGTAGCACTTCTAATCTAATCTCTGTTTATTGCTTTCACTAACAGAATGACCAGACAAATGCCGATCAACCCCACGTTTATCTGCATGTTGTTTTAAGGATCGTAGACTGCTTTTACTAACTAATGCTATAAAACAAAACCAACAGTCACTGACATTGCTCAATGTGTCTTTCACAGAAAAATGACAAGAATTCGATGGTGTTGGTTGAAGTACCTGTTAAAGATCTAACATTTGACCAGCTTCAGCTTCTTAAAGTAAGCATGTACCGGTACTTATCTACAGCAGGATTTCATCATCCAAAAACTTATCAAATTATTAAAAATCTTTTGCTTCTCTAGCTGATACACATGAGACGTATAACATAAAGGTCACGTTTGTTTTTCTTTTTACACAGCTTGCCCATTCTACAGCTCTGAAGGTGCATGATCATAAAGGTACATGCCAGCATTATGGCAGAGTAATACTTCTGCATTGAACAGGCTTGTGGGCATTTTACCATCTCTACATGGTGATTTTAAGTGATGATTTAAAATGGCTGTATTTTATATGTGCAACATACTAAACATTAGATTGAGTATACTACAGTGCACATGAGTACACTACAATGCTATTTTACTGCAGAATCAATGAAAACAGTTGAATAAAAATGAACAGCATTAGTTATATTGAATAATAGCTTGTATTTGCCAGCAATGAAAGGGAAGTCTCTAATTTCATGCCTAATTTGAGTCATTTAACTCCTTTTAAGATTTGCAAGACGAGGAGGAGTACATAGATGAACATCAGCCGTTCCCTTCACTTTCTCAGGTATTCATACAAACATGATGTACTCAATGTATTTTTTTTCAACCTCCCACATGGATATTGTGCTGAAACCTTTTTCATGTTTTAACCACATATGCCATGCAATGTTTCTCTGCAGATCTTTCAGGCTGTTCCAGACAGTGTAGGGTTCAATATTGAGCTGAAGTGGATATCCCAGATGAAGGTTGACACTCAAACATCTGCATTACTTAACAGTGTAAATATCATTTAAATGTGAATATCATAAAGGTGATATCACTTTCACAAATTCTGTTACTAGGATGGCACATGGGATGGAAACGTGTCCACTTACTTTAACATGAACCAGTTCCTGGACGTCATTCTCACGTGTGTGCTCAAGAATGCTGGAAAAAGAAGAATAGTCTTTTCTTGTTTTGACCCTGACGTGTGTGCAATGTAAGATTATTAACATTTTTAATTCACATTATTACGGTTTTCCTTTTGCATGCTGCCTTCTTCCATTCTGTAATTTAATTTACGTTTCAGGTTTATGGAAGTGCTAAAATGGCTTGTTTATATTATGTGTTTAGTGTACATCAGCTCCATCAGAGTGAACTGTATAACCATATTATACATAAAGTTTTGGATGTTGCATTTCGAAAGCTAAATCATCGCAAAGTCAACATTCTGTCCGTTATGTTTTAGGGTGCGCCGGAAGCAGAACAAATATCCCATCCTATTTCTGACTCAGGGTGTGTCCGAGGTCTACCCTCAGCTAATGGATATCCGTTGTCAGACCACACAGATTGCTATGAGTTTTGCTCAAAGTGAGAACATACTAGTGAGTGCACTTTGATGTCCGACTTTTCTTGGTATGAGTATTGCAATCCTTTTCTAGGTCTTCAGCACAGTGCCATTTTTACTTTAAATATGTGACCGGTGTATATATTATATGTAAATATATATTTCCTGGTCACAGGGTATCAGTGCTCATGCCGAGGATCTTCTGCGCAACATGGATTGTATTAAAGAGGCCCAGTCTAAAGGTCTGGTGGTCTTCTGCTGGGGAGATGACAACAATGACCATGAGAACAGGAGGTTACTCAGGGAGAAAGGCATTGATGGCGTCATTTATGACAGGTTTGATTTATTTATTTATTTATTTTTGTATATCTTTCCTAATTTTTCTCGTCATTCCATAATCATGGTAAGTCAAGGGACTGCAGCCCGCTGAGATCACAGTGTACAATTTACTTGTATTTCTGCCAGGAAATCTATTGGATACTAGTGGTGTCAGACCCTGCTGTGTAGTTATGCCACTTGAAATTTCCTATGCGTATGCATTTTCTGCATCAGTTCCTTATTTCTTTTGTTGCTCCTTGTTCTTAAACTTGGTCTCACAATCACCATTATATCTGTACATTATTATCTACATTTGATGGTGTGATTTGAGATGTCAACTGGGAAAGATGTTTACAGTAATTGCTGATGCAGTATCTTGTGCAATCATTAGGTCACATGCATGTTCTAATCTTTCTACATGGTGTAATAGTAATAGATTGTGCAGGACTTGGTTTCATTTTAAGTTAAATACCACTCTCTGTTCTTCAAACTGCCACACTGAAATGATAGTTATATTATTACTCAGTTCAATTATTTCTTCAGTTTGCACATTTTGTTTTCCATTTCCCGCAATCATCTTATTCTCCTAACCTTTTAAAGCCTCTATGCCGCTATCTCTTCTCTTCCTTTCAGAATTTCTGAAAGCTTGGTGCCAAGCTTGACTACTTCAGATGCCAGTAATGTCTGCCAGAGTCTTGGTCTTGTCTTGTCTTGTCTGTTGTTTAGTTTTTGACCCGACTGGTTGCTAATTATTGACAAGCAGTGTTGCAATGATGAGAGAATTTTTTTTTTTTAACAATGATGCCTGATGCAGATGCCCGTTATCTAAATGGCTAGAGATTGAATTACATCTTCAACTGCCTCTTGCATCATTTTGCGAAGTACCCCAACCAATTTGATTTAGGTCATTTCATGTGTGGTTTCCAAGCATTATACTAGTTTTAGTACAAAAGTATTGCTTTTTACTCATTCAAAGAGGGTTTACAGTTTTGGTAAACTGTTCAGTGCATGTGTTAAATACTTCTCAGTAGCTGATTCTGTTAGTAAAGAATGGCTGCTTTGGCTCCCAGTCCAGCATGGCTTAGAAACCTGCTTTTTAGAGCTGTTGGGAAGAACACACCATACCATGCGGTTATCCAGATATAATTCTTTTTGCAGATGTGATACAGCCCAAAATGAAGGAGTTAGGTACAGTGCCTTGCGAAGGTATTCGGTCCCCTTGAACTTTGCGACCTTTTGCCACATTTCAGGCTTCAAACAAAGATATGAAACTAATTTTTTGTGAAGAATCA
>JAOUQX010000028.1:589450-606473 GCA_028566295.1 Liobagrus marginatus
CTTTATGTTTGAAGCCTGAAATGTGGCAAAAGGTCGCAAAGTTCAAGGGGGCCGAATACTTTCGCAAGGCACTGTAACACATTCAGTTCAGTTGGTGAGAAGTTGAGCTTTAACACAATCTTGTAATAACTTTAATGGCTGTAAGAAATTAATGACAACTAACTTGATTTCAGTGGCGCGTCTACCCCAGGCCTGTGTTACTGGTATACACTTGAACTCAACATTGATCAAATATGCCTTTATATTCTATTGGAATAAAATGACATATGACAGCCCATCATATAACAAGAATACATGTAGGGGTGGGTTGATATGACGCAACACCAAGCTATAAGTGCTGTTACCACACTGAAGTGCTGTATTAGCATATTACTCCTGTTGGGTTTTTTCCGACACTCCACTGGCTGTAGGGTCATTCTGTTTAGCATTAGATTGTGTAAAGCTGTCTCTCTTTAAGTGCCTGTGTATACGAAATTGCTCTCGAAAAACAGTAAATGTGTACAGTAATATAAACCTAGTATATCACAGTTACTTTAATAATAACGCTTGGAGTGCTCTGTAAACTTTTACTACTACACCAGTCATCACATTTACATAAGCACCACATTCATACGAACTTGACATGCCCTTTGAAATACAGCTTTGAAAAGGTAAAACATGTATTATTGATCATTTTATACTATTGCTCGTGATCGATTTGGATTATTAGTTGCACCGATTTGTTTATTTCAGTTCATTTTTGCATTTTGCCATTACGATTAGACAAATTGTTTGCCGGACATGAAGCTTGTGCAAGTGTGCATTGTGTTTTTATTTCAGCACGGCCTGGAGTTATCTATGCATTGTTGTTATATATAACATTGTCTACTTTTGCTTGAGCTGTTCTGATTATTAACGAGCATTTATTTCAGATAAGATGACATGAGGATACTGATTTTTTCCCCCAGAATCTGTGACGCCCATATTGAGCAGCCCAACATCTTTAAAGTAGAAGAGAAAGTATCAATAAAAGATGTGATTTCTGAGGAGGCGATGAATACCTGTGCCTGCTCCACATATAGTATTTCCTGCTCAGCTGTGCCTTCCTTAAGCGAGGTTCAAGCATGTAGCGTTAAGTCAGACTCTGGCCTTAGTTCATCTTGAACTTCAGCCAGTTATAGCAGAGTGAAAACCACACACACACAAGCACAGACTTTTTCTCTGTGCGATTTTCACCCATAGTTTTTGCCAAATGATGACTGATTTAATGAAGATTAAAAAGTTTACCTGTCCTCGTGGGTGTTCCTGATATGTTCACTCGGTGTATTTTAAATGAACAAGCTTATTTTTATGTAGTTTTTCCCTATGATTTATTTTTTTTTGTTGGTAGTATAATACTACCATCGCAGTAATGTTTGCCATAGTTAATGATCTTATTCTCATGAAGCTGGCTCATTCCACCTCTATACCTTAAAATATGTACAAAAACTTGTATTTCAACACTGTCAGCCTGACATCCACAGTATCATCATTTCAATTTTGAAAGCTTCATACAACTCGTCTGCTTTAATTATCAGCAGAATCAATGTTACTAAAATTGTGATGTAATTTCAAAAACACTTGTTTTTGAGAGATTTCAAGTAGATATACTACAAGTATAAGACTGATGAACATATCAATGCATAACAACGTATGATGAAAAAAACCAAGTAAATGAAACCAAGGAAATTACAAGGATTAATTGTGAAGGGTCTGTACTTCGCTGCAGTATTTGAGAAAGCACTGTATTTTCATTGTTGTACTCCTGAACACTGCTACTGTAAATTATTCTCCGCTGAATGTTAGGCATTTCTGTGCTGAGGGGGTTGAATGTGTTCTGTTGAAGTGAAGGCTTTAATATTTTGCCCAATCTGTTGGGCAGTGGGGCTGTGCACCATATGTGTCAGAAACATGCTCCATGTTGCCAATCATCTGTGTGACTGCACTGGCAAATTCATCCCATGACAAAACCAAAATAAAGTTAGTTAAGTAAAGAATTTCTGTGTTTGTTGTGTTTGGTATTATTGGTGTTGTATTTTTCGTGCATCAGTGATATGGTCCTAGCACCTACGTATATACAATTGAACAAAGGCATTAGATACACACCTAGGGATACAGACTTTTGATGAATTAAGCTACATTCACATACATAGAAATGGGCAAATGCATCAGGAAAAACACCTTAATAAGGCTCTGGGTCAGTGATCAGAGGGTCGGTGGTTCAAGCTTTGCACCAGGCAAGCTACCATCATTGGGTCCTTGAGCAAGGCCCTTAACCTCACTTGCTCCAGGGGTGCTGCACATTCTGGCTGACCCTGCGCTCTGACCCCAGCGTTCAACTTTATTCATATGCTGGGATATACGGAATGAAAACATTTCACTGCATGTATCTGTGTGATAAAATGCGATCTGGAAATGAAATGAAAAATGAAATTCAGATGTGTCAGTAAGACCCATTGCCTCAGTTGTTTAACAATTACTTAGCTATATGCAGTCTATTTACAAATATCTGCAAAAAAAAAAAAGTTTTATTTCTTATCTAACTTCAGTGCCTGATCTCACAAATGTTCTACTGGAAATATTGTCAGTATTTTCCCACGAAACACTCCATAATAGTGTGAGTATCCTGCCCAAAAGAATGGAAGCGGTTCTAGCTGACAGGGGCATTCTACATAAATGTACTTGTATTTAGAATAAAATGCTATTACAGTCCTGGTTGGCGTAAAGTTCAGGCGTCTTTTGTCTGTGTATTGCAGTGCATTTGTTAAAAGATGTTAGAAGCTTGAATTGGCTCTGTTGTGTGTGTTTCTATAGGGTCTTTGTGCACAAATAAACCCCACCCAACAACTTCTGTTTATTTGCTTGAGAGTGAATGTGTTTGGAGAAGCAAAACTGTTTCAGGAACACGACAAGCTCTCTTTGCGTATACCTATTGTTCTCTTTGAGTTCAAGGTTGTTTTCATTCCAGCAGTTAACTCATTAAAACCCTAAAGTCCTAGGAAAAGTACTCGCTTTGTAGTCCTGGGAAACAGTTATTGTGATCAGCTCTGTTTATATCTGCCATCTACTGTGCGCTAACGGAACTGCACCCTGTTTATGTATGTATTTGTTTATTTGCTGTCATATTGCAGTGATCTGCCGTGTAGGCAATATTATGCCTGCATGGGAGATGTAAAAGAAATGTCGGGATTTCTATATGCAACATAAATATAGTTATATCCTTAACTAATAATACTAAGGCTAAAACTAGGTATTTGAACGTTCGACGCCTCCTATTACAATTGTTCTTGCTATGTACATTACAGTTTGGTTTTTAAAAAAACGGACCGCTATTAAATATGTACATAATGAGGGCTATGGGGGTCACAAAAACCGAGCATTAAACACGAACGTTTCATACCTACAATAACTAATACTGGGTACCGTTCTTCCTTCGTTACATGGGAGTTGTAGTTTTTGTTGGTCTATGCAATATAGGTTATAAAACGAGTGCCGGTTTTTAGAACTACATATCCCATTATGCTATTCAGTCTGAGGTTTTGCGCCTACGCAAAAATCTATCTACTACTATAGCGTACATGGTTGCTTCAGTGAAGGAGGGCAGCAGACAATAAATATACACTTTAAGGTTAATAGACTGCTTATTTAATTATACAAAATGGACAGTTCTGGCAAGGAGAAGGAGGCAATTCAGTTAATGGCTGAAGCTGACAAGAAAGTGAAATCCTCCGGTTCTTTTTTAGGAGGAATGTTCGGGTAAGATTGTTATCGCTAGCTAACGAGCCCAAACCGCATTTGTTTATAATAGCACTGCGTTCGCTTGTTATGCAGAACAATTTTATTTATCTTGTATATATGTTTACTGTTTATACTTGGGAGTGTATTAGGTGGAATATGAATAAATGGGAATTTTTATATTCTGGAGGATATGTTTACTGTGTTTTGGTGAAAGCTGGCAATGTGGCTAGCTGGGATGCTAGTTAATGGGGGCGTTGCGTGTAGGTAATCACCTGATTGACAAATTTAACGTTACAAAGACGTGTGTTTAAGTTGACAGCTAAAATAACTAGCTTTTTAAAAGTATTACGGTTTCAGTCCAGCGGTATCACCGCAACTAGCATTGTTTTATTAGCAATAGTTGTACTTTAACAATACCGCAGTCGCACTAGCGTCACATAAATTATCTACTGCGTTATTTGAAAATGAACCGGGCTTTATTCTAGCCGGTTGCTTGGCGACACTGTCGTTATTTTTTCCGCTTGCGCGCTGTCTCCGGTTTCCGCAGTGTTGACGCAGTTAGTGTATGTTGACACTGTACGCACACATAGGACAACATAAGTATAAAAAAAATATCTAATGTTTTACTTTCCAGCTTACACGAACATAACCTAAAAGATATGTAAAACACAAACAAACAAAATGTAACGTTTTAAGCTGTGCCACTTGCTGTACTGTAAATCCGATGAGAAAATACAGTTTGGAAGACTGTTTCGGGCGTAAATGCTTGTGTTTGGATTTACCTCCTGTCAGTCATTTTATACGGACTACAGGCCGCTGTAGGTTCTGGGAGCGGAGTGGATTTTACTCCTGCTGGAGTGGAGCTTTATAAACATGGCGGATATGGGGAGGGCTACAGAACAGCTACCGATTTAACGTTTTATATAGCTATGATTATATATATCATCATATCTGGGGCCACCAGAGTAGCTATTTCAAAAGTAAATGAATATTATTGTTAATCTTCTCATTATTATTATTATTTTTTGTGGCCTCCTATGGCCACCCTATAACTTTTTTTTCTGGGAAACCACTAATATAACCATTAGAAAACCACGCTTCAATAAAATTGCACAGATAAAGAACAGCAATAAGAACGAGTCTCTGAGACACCGAATAAAACATACAAACTAAACGTGGAGCTGTGGAAAAAACTTTCACTGCGTTAGGGTTAAGAAAGAGAAAACAAAATGTGCCTATTGTATGTAGTCTATTGTATTAAGGATGTATTTGGCATTACTGTGTCAATATGTTTGCAAGTTATTGCCAGGCTTTATTAAATAATTGTATTTAAACGTCAATATGTATATAATATATATAGTATTTGTGTGTGCGCACGCACGCGTGTGTGTGTGTGTGTGAGAGAGAGAATGATTCAGATTTATTAAAATCACCAACCCTGATGCTGCAGACATAAAATCAACATGTGATATGTTTAAAAGGTCTACAGGAAAAACACGGAGCTTAAAATACTAATTGCAAATATTGACCATCTTTACCCCTTCCCCCCCACCCCGAACATACCAGCTTACTGTAAATGTTGAAAGAACCCGAACTGAAAGAGTGTTATAAACTGCCTTATTTTTTTTTTACTATAGTGAGAAACATTTTAAATAGTGCCCACATTCTGTATAAAATATACATAGAAAAAACCTTTGATTAATAAAGCTTGCGATGACCTTAAAAACTGCCTAATTAGTTTTCCCAGGCATCTACAAAACCAAACCAGGTCTTGTTGAATAGTTATTTTCCCTGCATAAATGTCATTGAAAAATGACAGTTTTTCAGTGCAGTGTCATTGAAAAAAAGATAACATGCCAGTTTATACGGGTGAATTTTTTCCCTCTTTGTAGAGGGAATCACAAATTAGAGGAGGCTTGTGAGATGTATGCCAGAGCAGCCAACATGTTCAAGATGGCAAAAAACTGGATCGGTAGGTAACTCACTTTTTAAGCTCTTGTAGTTTGTGTGGCGTCACTCACACATGTTGGGTATATTGTGTTCTCTGTTGGTGTGCAGCTGCAGGAAATGCGTTCTGTCAGGCAGCCAGACTACACATGCAGCTCCAGAACAAACATGATTCAGCCACCAGCTTTGTTGACGCCGGAAATGCTTTTAAAAAAGCTGATCCACAAGGTGAGTGCAGATGAACTGTTAACAGTAAACTCTTAACTTGTTTGCTGTGTCTGAAGCCTGTTTTCCTTTTTTCCTTTAATGCCTTCAATAGAGGCTATCAACTGCTTAAATGCAGCCGTCGATATTTACACTGATATGGTAAGGTGAAGTTAGACTTGCATGTGCTAATGAATGACTGATAGCTGTTTGTAATAATGTGTATGATTAGTGATGGCCGTGTTTGTTTACCCTAGCCTACAATGGAAAAAAACCTTGATTGCATGTCAATTTTCTTTTCCCTCCTCACCTCAGGGGCGATTCACTATTGCAGCCAAACACCATATTACAATTGCTGAGGTGTACGAATCAGAATTGGTGGACATTGAGAAGGTGGGATATATTTCTACAAATGTAGAGAGCGTTGTAGTGTTAAAGCCATTTAGAAAATATGTGCTTGTGTCTTGATTTGGGCACTAAGGCTTTATCCTGCCTGTAAAAGCTTGGTTCTAATAAAGTGATGTCATAGAGGCCTTCTGAACACAGCTATACAGTTTTTGTGATAAAAAGCATTTCATTGGTAATAATGAAACGGTTAAGTGAAACTGTTGAAATATATTACTCTGATTGAATCTCCCTTAATTTCAGAATAGTTTTATTTCAGTGTCCAGAGATGTTAAAAGATGATGTTTAAAGCTGAAGGCTGTGCAGAAGACCAGTTTGTGTATCTAGCATATATGAGTGCCTGGAATATATTTACTATAATATAGCAGAACTAGAATATAATTTTGGTTATTGAAGTTCATTTTTTAGTTTATGTAAACTATATATCTTGTTGGTTTTCTTCTCACAAGTCTTTGAATATATTATATTTAAAAATACCACTACAAGACACGCACACACACACAATCATTTTATTGCTGATAACAATTGAAATTTTTGTGGACAATTATGTGTACAGCAAAAACAGAGACTTTTCTCCTCGCTTAGAGTTTCTCTCTAAAAACATGCCAGTTACAACCCAGGGAGGGCAAAGGCTATCACATGTACTCTATGATAGAGAGCATGTGATAGCCATGTAAAGCCACAAAACCGTCTCTTTTCCTAACACTGTTCTTGCAACTTCATACGCAGGGTAACACAATTGTTGTCTGCCCATCTCTGCATGTAAGGTCACAGACATCCATGGTTGGCTCGTGTCAGTGATCAAAAAAGAAAGAGAGAGTATAAGCGCACAGCCAATTATGCTGTCCTGGGCTCACAGCCACAAATGGCTATGACGTTATCACTGTTCAAAATTGCGCCTTTGGGATGACGGGACAAACGCATTTCCGTTGCGTTCTGGGTTACTTTTAATTACATAGCTGCAGTGCAGAACTTTTTGCAGACAATTATATTTGATTTTTCTTTAGGCCATTGCTCATTATGAACAAGCTGCAGACTATTATAAAGGGGAGGAGTCAAACAGGTTAGTTGTTGCCATAGATCATGTTTTAAAGAAATGTTTGGCTAAAAGTCAGTTACTTTATATTATACATTTACTGCTGATCATTATTTTGTCATTTCTAATTTTATTTGATAGCTCTGCAAACAAGTGTCTCTTGAAGGTTGCATCATACAGTGCACAGCTGGAACAGTATCAGAAGGCTATTGAAATCTATGAACAGGTAACTTAAAAGTACTTTAAGTTTAAACAAAAACTTTAAAGCTCTCTTGTACATCGCTCCTGATAAGGGTGTCTGCTAAATGCTGTAGATGTAGGTAGCTCGTTTATGACATCTGATGTATTTTTACAAATGTTTTTGTAAAGATTTTGTAATTGCTGCATTATTATTTCTTCTGACTTAACCTAAATGTCTTTAGGTTGGAACAAACACCATGGACAATACTTTACTGAAATACAGCGCCAAAGAATATTTCTTCAAAGCTTCTTTATGTCACTTCATTGTAGATGAACTGAATGCAAAGGTCAGTCTTAGCAAGAAATCAGAAACCTTTAAAAAAAAAAAAAAAAAAAGGCCACATGTTCTTGAGTCTAATTATGGCACACATTATACTTTTTATTCAAACCTGTAGCTTGCTGTTGAGAAGTACGAGGAAATGTTCCCAGCATTCTCCGATTCAAGAGAGTGCAAACTTCTGAAGGTGTGTATACCCTGTGTTTAAAAAGATACCATTCACTGGAACACACTGCAAAAATCTTATATAAATGTCTCGTTACAGAAACTCATGGAAGCTCACGAGGAGCAGAATGCAGAGGCTTTCACAGAAGCAGTAAGATTTCTCCCTTTAAAAAAGTCTCAGTAGAATGAATTCAACATTTGCATGTTAAACTTTCACACGGAATATTTCTCGATAAATCCTGAGTTTACGTTCCAGTTAAACTCTAACTGTTATGCTGCCTGGTATACTAGCTAATACATTTCTGATTTCTATTGTCAGTTTCAGACACCAAAACTCTTGTGTGTGTGCTTATAAGTATAAGTTTGCTTTACTAGGTTAAGGAGTTTGACTCTATCTCACGTCTGGACCAGTGGCTGACCACCATGCTTCTGCGCATCAAGAAAACCATCCAGGATGATGATGAGGGAGACTTAAAGTGAGATGAGGAAGTGTGTGGAATTCATCTGAGGCATGCCACCCCCTCCCTAACGTGTTTAATTTATCTTTGTGCAATGGCCAAGACCCGGTTTCTGACTACAGTATGTCCACTTTATCACTGTACCATTTATAGAGAATGTACAAACACACTAAGTTATAAATCTTATTTTTAATATATTCACCTGTCTCTCTGCTGGAGATTGGATAGCTAGTGCTGCATGACATGTATATGTAATTATGTTAAACATGAATAGAAGACTTACTCTTATTTTAGGAGCCATTTAGAAAAACGTAACCACTAGTACTGTATGTGCTAAGAGACCATGGATCCAAAACTGGACTTGCATTGAATAATATTAATAACCTGACAAATTTAACAAATACCAGAACAGTTACTTTACTATTACCATTTATTCATTTGATTCTTTTATTCACATTATTAATCAACTCTGTTTGCATTAAGTAGGTTGGCTATTTTACTGCGCCCATATCATTTTTGCTTTTTGTTTGTTAGTATATTCAAACAATGAAAAGGTTCATGCCCTGTAGCCTGTAAGTGGCGCTCTGTGTGTCAGTTCATGCAGCACTTCTGCTAATGCACTCTCCATTCTATTTAGCAGCGCATGTCACTGTGTGTGTTGTTCAGTATCTCATCGTGTGTACAATTTTCAGGTGCTGAATGGCTCTATGAATGTACAGAAATAAATGATCAATATTATAATACACTAACATTACCTTCCAGACGTTTGTGAAAACACTGTGCTCTGCGAATCTGTTGTGGACCAATTAAATATAAAAAAAAAAATCAAAATATCATCAAATCTCAATGATCTCATTGATATATTTGTCCAATGGATATACAATATGATTGACTGCTACTTGAATATTATTTAACCGGCTTATTTATTTGCTTTCCTATCTACCAGATCTTTAAACCATAAAAAACAAATATCAAACAATTACCTAGGACCTTGTATTTATATCCCCATCCTTATTGTACCATTTTAATAGATCTAGCGACTAAAAACTTATCAGCCAAGATACAGCTCAATTGTCCTGTTGACAAAAATGGAATCTTTCTTCCGAGTAATGTTATTAATCTGTTTAACAATAGGCATTGCTTTATTTAGGTAAAATAGAAGAATACCATTAGATTGAATTAATACAGTGTATAGGCAAGTTTTAAAAGCTACTCTCCTGTAGAGATCTCCATGGGCGCTACCATTTCTGTATTTTGTACATGCTCAGTTGTTAACGCCCGTGAATCTGACTGTTGTCCCTCCTCAACCTGCTCCACCTCCGACTGCGTTGTTACGCATTCACTAGATGTAGACAACGTGACTTCGACTGGAGTGAGAATGCCCTCTGTGACTGTGGTGACAGATGCTGCTGCTGAGCTTGATGGAGCCAAAATGGCATCAGACACAGTAGTTGCTTCACTGAAAGTCACTGTGCCGGTCAGCGAGGTTGAGCCAGAGATAGTATGTACCACAGAGATAGGAATAGAGAAGGGTAAAGCAACAGGGATGCCAACAGTGGAACGCTCTAGTGAAATGACACTGGCTCCATCTCCAGTGACGATGGGTTGGAGCTGGGTACCAGGTGGTATTTCTGTCTGGATAACTGTTAGATTGGCCAGTGTTCCGTGACTGACCACAGCGATGGTGCCAGGGTCAGACCATGCTCCAGAGACTGTTACTGGCTCCTCTGGCACAGGGAGTGTGTCCTGGGGTTTTATGGTTGTTTGATCCTCAGTTGCCTGATGTTCAGCTTCATTCACTGCTGTCTTGTCCATCTCTACAGATGAATCTTTGGGCTTCTTAACCCGCTCCTCTACATTACCCTCCAACACGACAAGGTAATTCTTCCAAGGTGTATTTTTGTCGTGGGTCTTCATTTAAAAAAAAATATACATAGATAATGGGGTGGGGGTGGGAAGAGCAAATAATGAACAAACAATGGCCATTTTCTAGGAATATAGTTAATGAATTATATGCACAAACGAGTAAGTTCAATCTCAACCCTACAGGGACAGTTAGGGACATCAACTTACCAAGGTGTGTCTGCGGACTGTAGATTTGTCGGTAAAGGTTCGGCCACACATGCTGCACATGTACGGTTTCTCTCCCGTGTGGATCCTCTGATGCCTCTGAAGAGCATTAAGCTGAGTGAAATGCTTATCACAGTCTTCGCAGTGGTAAGGCCTCTCACCTGAACAGAGCATTTTTTAAAAATTATATTTTAAGTCCCGTGGAATAATCATGTAGGTTTCGCATATCCCAGCTTATTAGGAAGTGTATAGTGTATAGCACCCATGGAGCAAGTGGGGTTAATGGCCTCGCTCAAGGGCCCAATAATAGTAACTTGTCAGTTCCGGAGCTCAAACCCTGAACCTCTGATCACTGAACCAGAGCCTCAACCGTTGAGCCACCACATCAGAAATGTAAGTTTTTCTAATCTATTATCTGAGACAGGCTAAATAATTTTTCATATAAATGTGCTGATCTAAATATAATCATATTCCTGGAAGAACTAGCGTTTTTCTTCAGCTTTGAGGTCACAGAGGTGAAACTGCTCTGTGAGCATGGCTCCATTTATTAATTTGAAATGTCATGAATAACGGTCGGGTTTACCTGTTTGTCTCTTTCTGAAAACAAAACAGTTAGGTAACCTTATCATTCAAAGAAAAGTGGAATGACAAAGGAATAAAGCTCTGCTGCATTGCTCTCTAAGCCTAGTATCAGTACAGGTGATGCATTACGGGTGATGGGAGTTAAAAAGAAATAGTCCAAAATGGTGATGAATGGCATTTAAATAATGTTAAATAATAAAAGTAGACTTGCATCACAATAAATCTTGGATGCTACTGAAAAGTACATATTTTAATGACTAAAGTGGTAGTTGTTTAGTATAGCGTTCCCTTTAAAATAAAGGAATACCTGTGTGAATTTTCATGTGTTGATGGAGTGAGTTCCGCTGTGCAAATGCTCTTCCGCATTTTTCACATTTGTATGGTTTCAAGCCTGAATGGATTCTTGCATGATGCTTCAGATATTCTTTAGAGGCAAAGCTTTTCCCGCAATTTTCACACATATAGGGCTTCTCCCCTGTAAAGACATATGCATAAATTACTTGCCTTTAAGACAAAATTGTCAAAGATATTTCTGTTTATTTAATGCAAGCACCGGTGTGGGATCGCTTATGATAAGCCAGCATGTGGTTCTGGGTAAACCTGGCCTCACACATGTCACAGGCAAAAGGCTTCTCTCCAGTGTGGATCCTAAAGAATATTTGACAAGATCATGAAGCATTACCAAGCAGTTGCCTCAAGATACCATCCCAAACAGTTTAAGTTACCTTTGGTGTGTCTTCAGCGCTGAGCTCTGAGAGAAGCGGGCTCCACACTCATCACATGTGTAGGGTTTGTCCCCAGTGTGTGTCCTCTCGTGCAGATGGAGAGCCGTCCTTGAACTCAAAGATTTGCCACAGATCGGGCAGTGGTGTCGCTCGGTTCCACCCTCATGCACCTGCCTCATGTGCCTGGTCACATCCTTCTTTCGTTTGAAGGCCTTGCCACACATGCCGCAAAGGAAGAGCCTCTCATCGCTGTGTACGTGCCGTTCATGAATCTTCAGGTTGCAGCGGTTGGCGAAGGTCTGCTTACAGATGCTGCAGCAGTAAGTCGTGTCTGCCTGGACCCCATGACTAACCTTAACATGCTTTAAGTAGCTTTTCTCGTAGCGAAATGAACGGATGCACAGATCACAATTATATTTGGAGCCAACTGCCTTGCATTCCTTTTCAGCTGCATCGGTTTCTTGAATATCAGCAGTTTGTATAAAGTCAGATTCTTGAAACTCTTCTTCCGATATGTCCCGGTCAGAAGTGTACGGTGATCCAGAGTCACTGTCCATGACCACGACCTCCTTTTTCGGTGAAACTGGATTTGTAGTAACATCTGATTCTGCTTTTCCATGCTCTTGTGAAATATCTTGAGATGGATCCGATTTGTGTTGATTTAGAAAGGAATCAGAAATTTTAGGCGGATATACAGATTTTTTGTGCAGCTGCTTCTTGTGGAAGTCTACAGCAACTCTTCGACCGGCTAACCTGCTGCTCCTTCTGCCCTGTAGCACTATTTTCCCCCCATTTTCAGTGCTTATAGTTTTGAGAGTCATTTTCAGTTTTTTTCTTTTATCTAGCGCTCTCTGTACAGCCTTTTTTGACCGTGCCTTCATTAAGTTGCCTTTTGTAGCTCTGGCACATTTAGAATTATAATTTACAACTTGGGAACGGCAAGCTTCCACCAGATCTTGGCAGTCCAACAACTTTGCCATTTTTAATATGCGACCAAGGCAGCTCTCTTCAACTTCCATTTTTCCAGAGTACACATATTCTAAGAATTTGGTAAAGATCTCAGGTGAAATGGAATTTAAGAATAATTTTTCCACTCGCTCCTCTGCCAAGAGAAGGGTTTTAAAATAGCCACTGGATGCAGCAAGTACTATTTGGTGGGCCGTGAACTCTTCCAATTCCCCATGAAAATCCACCTGCACCGTGAGATCACACAGGTTTCCTGTGACCCTGAACATTCTCATTGCTCCAAGTAAACGCTCGTGATATGAGCTGGATACAAGTTGAACCACTTGGTTGTTCATTTTCCTCAGTGGTCCTTTTCTGAAACGGTACAGGGACAAGTGAACACATGCAACTACACTGATTCATTTCCTTGTACTGTTCTTCCTTCAGACTTGATCAGAAATGAACCAGACAAAGTACATCTTTCAAACACAAACTATTAATAAAAATATATTTACATATCATTCTAGCAGGTTCATCCTTTTTATATACTTTAACGTTAAATGTCTTGTTAACTCAATTAAGCAATTTTTATAGAATGTTTTAGAATTATAATTCTTAAGCATTTTTAAAGGCAACTGTGCATCTCTCAGTTAGAAAATATAAATATAGTTAGGTAAGTAATTTGGTAGGTTTACCCATACATGCTAGCATATCAGCTAATTTGAACAAACTTCATTAAAATATTTGTTTGCTTTAGTTATAGAATGTGTAACGAAATAGCCGCCTTGAGGCAGATACACACCATTGAAATGGTGCATTTCGAGCTGTTAGCTAGATGCACAGTTTGCCGTGAATACAAAAGCCATCGTTAACATAAACATTGTCGGCTACCCAGTAAGCCATTAAAATATTAGCTTAGCTTTAGCAATCTACATGTTTAGAAGTAGCGAAGAACAAGAGCTCTCTATAGCATAAACAGAGGCAGCTAGCTGCACTAGCGCTTTCACTGAGCTCGGCATGTTTAGTGCAGTCTGGGAGCAAAGCACTGAATGGAGAGTTTACATAGCTCTTACTGGAAATGTCTTACCGTAAGCTCGGTAAAATGGCAACCCTTTACAAACACAAGGCCGTATGAGAGAAAGTATTTCCTGTAGAAATCGCACCCAGCTCTCAGTCCGCCATGTTAAAAACGAAGTATGGGAAGTGTAGTTTTGCAGGATATGACTGGCCAGGTTTGTAAATACATCATCTTCATGTATGTACAAGTAAGTTTCACGAAACGATTTATCATGTGCAATTGACTAGTCGTCTCTTTTCATAGTTTAAAATTATTTCTGCTGCCATTCGCGGTAGTTAAGAGCTTCAGTATCCCGGGTGCAAAAACATAGTTTAAGTAAATACCGAGACACAACTAAACAGATATTAGTTACATAGTGTATGAAAAGCTTGCTTCTTATGCTTTCCACAATGACGTGTTTATTTAACGTTAATTTATAGAGCCTTAAATGTTGCCACTTTCAAAAAAAAAAAAAGAAAAGATGAAATTTTAGCACAAAGACACTGACTAGTTTCTCTGTAACATGACAAGAGGTCTTTTGTGTGGTAGGCCAAAGAAAACTCTTAATAGGGCAATGAGTGTACTATAGGGTTGCTGAGTACATTAGATTAGATTGGGGCGTTTTATTTATTTATACTTATATTTGAATTATACATATGCTCATTAAAATGTGATCGCAAGAGTAATTTTATCTATTTCATTGCTTGTATTTCCTCTGGTTTTTCTAATACAACCTCTTCTATTTTCAATTCTACTCATTATTACAATTTCTAAAGGCCCCCAGCAATGGTGCTCCCAGAAAATGTTTAATAGTGGTTCCCAGAGGAGGCCACAGCAAATCTTGGGAAATAAATATAAACAATAAGTGCAGTGAAACAGCTATTCCCAATCTACCATATTTCTTAGTGGCTGCGACGAGTGCTGCATATTATTTTCTTTCATTTTATGAACTATTGGGAATTTAACTCAGGTATTTAAATTAATTGTGCTCACAAAATCATACTATCGGTGGGCACTAGTCACTTTTGCCAGGACTGGCCACCGCCTTGGATGCACCCCTGCACAACAGCTACCAAGTTTGTTGTAAGCAGACATGGAACTAATCCTAATGGGGGAACAATCCCATAAGGATGGCAACAAGAAGCCCTCTAATGTTCATCACCCAGCTTGTCCACGTATATGTGTCCACTTGAGGTCGCTATTGCACACAGTTCAGTGAAGCTGGCTGTTTGTACACGTTATCTACTCTTAACGGTTGGCCACTTCATAGACAAACTAAAGATTATCTTTGCATTAAGTGATTTACCATCGAAACCATTTGATGTACATTATCTTTAGGGAAGTGTTTTAAAAAAAAGTCCTAATTTCTGCGTTTCACTCTTCATTCACACACATGACACAATCACCATCTGTTTGTTACCTGCAATCTGAGATAAAAACAAAAGACAAAAACTTAGCTGTTAAACAATTAAACAAATAAATGATTAATACAGGGCGTGTTTAATTTTTCAAATTAAACACAAGCTTCGAGTTTTTATTATTGCTCCTGTGCCCTTTTTTCCTGCTCTGTGCAACTCCAGGATTTACCAGGGGTCTGCTGAGGCTGCCAGGCTCTTTGTATTGACATAGGAAATCCATACGCCTTACATTTCATTTAATGAGTTCTGCAAGTGCATGGCTCCTTCCTGTGACTCATTCTGCACTTGTGTGGACCGGAGGCTGTGGTTTTCCATTTACCACTGGACCCCAGCCATGGTGTCTGCAAGTCTGCACGCCTGTAACCTTGCACGCCTTCAAGCCAGCCAGCGAATAAAACGGTCCTCCTATTCAAAACAACTGAGCCCCTTCTGCTCACATTCATTATGTTACTATTTGGCTGGAGGTGTTGTTTCATGATAAACTACGCGCAGGTCACAGCGTGCGGTTAAGTGTGACCGAATCCAGAGCTAATAAAATAAGCCAGCTATCAGGGGGAAGGATTTGGGATGGCGGAAGTTGTGGCTGATTAAGTACGGAGCCTTCAAAATGCTCTTTCTCAGAGGACTATTATAATCTACATGCTAGATGAGGTGATAGAGTTAAGGATGGGGTGATGCAACACTTAAGGAGTCAAATCTTCCAGCATGTAAGCATGAGAGCTGTCTGTGAAAAGCCATAATTCGGCAAGAAAGCCAGACATATGAACTCATAAAATACTTTTCATATAACGGAAAAAAGTAAGAAAACACAGGTGCTGTGCATACATAATATTTGCATAGGCTTCGATAAGATGCTGCAGTGCGGTTAAACAAGCAACTGTGGATCGGCGATAATTATGAGTCATGCAGAATGGTTACATTTCAGCGTACTCTGGGACTTTGTCCTCAGATGACCAAAATGGTTTTGAATTCAATTCAAGCCTTAAACTGCGATGACTTGGAATGCACAACAACAGTTCTCTGCTTGCTCTTAAATTTAACCACATTCTTAATAGTATTCCAATCAAGTCAATGTCCAAGCCATTCTTCTGCTTCAGTGCGTTCTTTTATTTCCATTTCAAAATGCTATCCTGTTAGTAACCCTACACTCAACCCACAATGAGTCACCACTGTTATGTGAATGGTATGCAGTGAAGAAACTCTCTATTTAAAATCTCTAAACTTGCAACCTGGTCATTTCGATTTTATACATCTATTACGTACTCTAGGGCATCTGTATAGATTTGCTCTGACCGAGCGGTCCAGTGAAGCACACTAATTCCAGGACAGTGCTATATGTAAAATAAGATTTCTAGGTGTTTGCATTATGTAGTAGTCTTGACTAAACCGCCAAACAGTGCGTCATAGTTCTCCGCTGCTTGTGTTTCTGCATCTGGCAGAACCACATTACTGCAGGTAAACACAGTACATCTCACTAACACTGACATCTTATGATGCACCATAGCAACGCAGCTTTGCTTCTCACAACACTGTTCTCTTTGTCGCCATCGATTTTTACAGTAGATTTGCAGTGTACAAGCTTTAATTACAATGATGAAAATATATTATGGTGTTATACTGCAACTAATTTTACTCTTTAAAATTAAACAATGCAATGGATATATATATATATATGTGTGTATGTATGTATGTGTGTATATATATATGTGTGTGTATATATATGTATATGTGTATATGT
>JAOUQX010000028.1:615815-626874 GCA_028566295.1 Liobagrus marginatus
CTAACTTCCCCCCCCCCCCCCCCCACACACACACACACATTCTCTCAGTCATTTCCTCCCTCTGTCTTTCATCTCTCATCTCTGCTTGGCAGCATAAATGATGTCCACAGCTTGCGTCTCGCCCCTCACCGTTGCCATGGCAACTGCCGGGACAGGGGAACACTGTGTTCTTTGCAAATGGGTCACGGTCGAAGCGACTCATGCAGTGCTACACTGAGCCGCCGGTTCTCCCCGCTGCACTGCTAATGACCTATATCACCCAATATCACCCAATTTGCCCCACACCACTTAAATAAGGAGTGCCAGCTCTGTACACATTTAACTCTGCAGGAGTTCGTCTTTCACCAGTGATTATTTATGACTAGTCTGGATACTAGTACACAGATAAAGTTGGGTATTTGAAGATATTACACTATATGTACCTGTAGTGTTAGCATTAGTAATAATAAAGATTTTATTCCTTTTAACACCAGTAATTGCCGATTGAACTAGTGATAATCAACAAATAACACGATGAGGCTTTGACATCAATCTGGCAACGGAGATCATGCTCGCGCTGGTCTGCACGAGCAGATCTCCAAAACTTAACCTCACGCGTATACTCTAGGCTCATTCCGATTCAAAATCATCATATGATCAAGAAATCTAAAAAGACCACATTAGACCAAAATATACGAAATAGGTTTTTAATTAATCATAAATTATTACATTGTGCACAAGCACAGAGCAGCTAAATTAAAAGATGATTTACTTCCTGTTTGTTTTGTTAAGAGATAATTCCGTGATTCAGCGTCTTGTGAGTGTTTGTGTGTGTGTGTGTGTGTGTGTGTGTGTGTGTGTTGTGTCAAGTTGTCATAGTGATGCTGTGACGGCAAAGTGGACCTTAATAGTGACGTATTTTAATTCAATATTTCCAATCTTTTATATTAAATAACGTTTGACTCATTGGACCTAGAAACCTCAAAGTCGGCATGGTATCATATAATATTGTGTTCTCTTGGCATGCCAAATTTCATAACTGACTATTTTTGAATTTGACTTAGAAAAAATGGACGCTGCCATAGACTCCCTTTCAGTAGGAAAGAAATGATTACATAACTTCACGTACGATTACAATAGTGGTCAGCACCTGCGAGGCTTGACCACTACTAATTGCAAGGTCACCCTTTTTTGAGCAATATGTTTGACGGCTTTTGTCCATAGACAGTAGGTGCTAATTTGAAATCCATTCCTGTTAGATCGCACGTCTTCCTGGTGCAGCCCTAAAAGCCATTTGCACCATGTCGTAAATACAATTTTGCACATTTCCCATTTGACTGATTTGTTTGGCTTGTGCAGAAGATTGACTCAATTGTGCTCCATTCAGAATGGCAAAGAGTTAATTTTGGTATTATAGTATGTGCACATGATGATGATGTTTCTGTGATATTTAACAACGCATGAACCAAGAACACTTAATGAGATCAGTCTCACGAAGACATTCTTCAAAGTCTTCAATACTAAAGATTTTTTAAGTAATCACGGCTGTGGAAAGACTAACACGATAACGATTGTCCTATGCTATGAAAAAAAACTGACCCAGAGAAGCAAAATATGAATCATGCTAGCTAACTCAAATCATTTAAGTTTATTTAAGTGTACAGTATTGAAATGTTGGCGAGGAATAGAGCACATTCTTAACTTGAACTGCCCACCATTTTCAATTAACATTCAAGAAAAATGTGAAAAACAGAAAAGGAAGTCGTACATGGACAGCCGGGGTGTCTGGAGTAACATTCACAACCTTTACATTCACTTTTTCTTGGCTTTTCCTTCTGTATGTTCCCAGAGGTCCATTCATGTATGCACTTTTGCATATGTTGAAGCTGTGTGTCTATACTCGCATGCATCCAGGGACACCATCTCTCCGTGTGTTGGAAGTGCTTCCAACAAAATAAGTTGTCTTGTGCTGGGCTGCCAGAAGCCCTTCATTCTGTGGTTTGGCGCTGCAGCCCTGTGATGTTAACTCAAGGGCAAAGACCAGCAGCTCGCCTCCAAAGCACAGGAGCCCCTGACATACAGGAACCACATTGTCTTTCCTTTCAGAAAATGTTCTTGGCAGAATTAGGGCTGTCATCTATTTCACAGATTTAATGAGCCAATGTAGCGAGCTCTGTGTCAGACACTCATTCTTCAATCGGAGTGGACAGCTTCATATCAAAGATTTTACTTGTTCTGGCATTTATGGAATCGTACAAAAATCCATTTTATCCAGATGCCTTTATTTCGAAATACCAGCGTCAAATTAGGTTTCGACTACCTTATGTTTTTTTTTAAAGCAGATTTGCAACGTTGGTTCAGCTGAAGAAGATCATGCATTTATATTTCTGGTAAGCCTGGTATAATGCTGACTTTAAAAGATTTCTTTTTAGTTTTTTTCTTCCAGGTAAATGACGTAACATGCTTTTTGTTCCAAGCTTTGGAAGCGTACCATATCTTGATGACATTGTGCCCCTGTCCTCCAAATAGGATGATGCAATGAAAGACAATCCACTATGCACAGTCCAAAGCCTCTATTCAGAAATATTCTAAACTGCGTCTATCCTACGATCTAAATGCTTCCACAGTGTTCAACTTCCTCTTATTTGTATTAATAGACTTGAAATGTTTTTTGTTTTTTTTTATATTAAAAAAGAAGCTTGTGGAAAATGCACAAACAGGATGTACTCAGCAGAGAAGGATTTAAGGTTTGCACTCCACTAAGGTCTGACTTACAGAAGGCTGGCATCCAGTTACATCATTCTTCAGTGAACGGATACTCTGATTACAGGAAATGCAAATAGTGGCCTCTGGGGCTCTTTCCTTTTTGTCCTCCGGTCTTACATAACCAACCAGTAAGGCTGATACATGCGTAATGCTCTCTCCATTGTTCGTGTTTCACATTCATGTTTGGAAAAAGTAAACAGGGAGCTGTGTGTTTTCAGCTGTTCTTACTCAACATTCCTTTCTTTATTCACTGGGAGTATTCCATTATTGCTTTCGATGTTTAGCTATAGTTAATCATTCTCTGCCCTTCATCAGTGTCAGATTCTGACCAAAGGGCTGCTGTTGGCTGGATATTTTTGGTTTGGTGGAATGTTTCTTAACCCAGCACTGACCCTGAGGTGATTAAATCACCCAACAATACTGCCATGTCTGATACACTTATTTTAACACTGCACACTAGCATGTTACTAGCATGATCATGTGACTGCTGTGCTGCGAACAGTAATAATACCTGCTCAGGGGTGGGTTCATGCTGTGACTATTTGTTTCTAAATTAGGCAGCTGGACTTCAATCAGTAATTGTATACCTGGCTATAGCCGCCATTATGCAATAGAAAATGCTATAAGTATAGATAAAGATAATATAATATTTACGGTATAGATAAATATATATTATCACTATGTATAAACAAGATGGCTGTTTTATTTTACACTCGAGACTACTGCATGTTGAGTAACCACAATTATTTAGTAACAGTGTAATTAAACATGAAAAAGTAAGTCACATGCTTCCCATAATGGTAAGCACTGTTAGATTTTATGGCAATTGCTTTAACACTGTTTTTAAAGTACAGCGTCCTACATTATTCTTATTCTTAATGAAGATGCTACAATTAGCATCAGCACGTTTCACTCAAATGTATTTAAAAACCTTGTAAACATTTGTAGCTTTTTCACATTTGATCTGAACTTGAAAGACGAACCTACATAAGAATGTATGCAACTAAATTAAGAAAGTATAGAACTGCAGGACAGCCCAGCTTCAGTCTGATCCTAATTATTCAAACATGCTGTGTTTTAATGCGGCAAAGATGCATAAATTATACATAACATAAATGACATCAATTTTGGTTTCTGCCTCTATATAAAGCTTTCCTGCGGTTTTATTGGCCACTTTCTGCATTGCTAAACATTGCAGCATTTTAAGTTCAATTATGGGGTAGTAAATTGGGTAAAACCCATTCTGTACAAGAGTGTGCAAAGTTATTTTTTCTACATAGCAAAGTGACTGACAAGGATCTATAGCGATATCATGGAAACATAAAGTTTTTTAGGAATCAAGCCAAAAGTCTCATCAGCTTCAATTTCCTCAAATTTGTGTGTCTACAAATGCACTGTTGGATTAATTTTGAGGGTAGTCTAATTTGCATCCAGCAGCTTCTAAGAGACAGGCATGAAATCATGTCACATGTCTGGAACAACCACATTTTCTTCTCTACTGAGCCGACCTCGGGATATGAAGTGTGCTAGCCAGCTCTTTCCATCGTAATCCTCATATTCCTCATGAAGTAGATGAGAGAATGGAGATAGTTATAAATAAATGCGCTACGTTTCTTTCAAACACTTTTCTGACGTAAATTAATCATCTTTTGCAATTCAATACATCTAAAAAAAGTACAGGGCTTCTTCGTTATGCGCATGGTTACACTAATTAAGAGGCAAGGAAAGCTTGCAAGTTGTGCAAACAAAATGTAAAGAAAGCAGAATTAAGAGGCTTTTTTTTTTTAAAACACTGAAAACTCATGCAAATTCAAACTGGTTACAGGCTTGGCTCACAACAGAGTTTCCTACAGCAAGTAAACATGCTTCTCCTCTCTGCGGCTTTCAAACTGGCAGAGTACAATTAAGTGTCCAAATGAAATTGCAGATGTTACGAAGTCAATTAAACATCAATGACCCAAGCTGAGAGTGTTTACTGCGACTCTGCCGCTTCGGTTAGAGAGACAGAGTATTTTTCAAGTCTGTTTGAAGCTGGCTCTAGACTGCTTTTGCAACAACCTGAAGTGAGCATGACTCATAATGATACCTTTTCTCTGCGTCAAATACTCCTTTTGAGAATTTCCTGACCATGTATGGTTTCACTGGTTGTTTCTAAGTATAACGTGAGTGTGTTTGTTTAAACTCTCCTCATTTTCATGGTTGATTTTGAATATCTTTGTATTTGCGTAGTGCTTTATATATCATGTACTGATCTCTGGACCAGTGCCTAAAGCATTGCTTCACCCCAGAATTAGACTAGCATATATTCTTAAGGTCATCTAAACCACTGCACAAAAATGACCAATATGTTTCCCTATAAAACGGCTTTTATTTTTTAAGTAAGTTATCACCATGTATGCTGTCTATATAGCTATATAAAAAAGTATATAAAAAAACATTGTAATCCATATTTAGTCGTATTCTTCATTCTAATTTTAACTAGATTATGGAGCATAGCTGTGGGGATTTGCTTACTCCATCATGATAGTATTATGAAATCAGGGCGGTGTGCAAAATAATCAAGTGCTTATAATTCAATCATTACACCCCATGTCTTCAGGGAGCTCAGCGGCTTTGTGCACAGTAACATTGCATGCTGGAACATTGTTTGTGTCTCTTTTAATGCCGCATCCTAGACCAGGGGTTTCCAATCCTGCTCCTGCAGAGTTTAGCTCCAACCCTAATTAAACACACCTGAACTAGCTAATCAATGTTTTACGATAAGGTTAGAAACTTGTAGTCAGGTATGTTGGATCTAAACTCTGCAGGATAGTGGCCCTCCAGGAGCAGGATTGGAGACCCTTGTTCTAGACCAATGTCTCCCAACGTTTTTTCAGTCACGTCACCCATTGAAAATGTTCAACATGTTGTGGCACCCCTTCCAACCCCAATACCCATACGTCACATGCTCATTGTTAAGGAATAAAACACGCATACGTTACAGATAAATATGCTGGTGTGCTGACAGGTCAGCGTGGGGGAGTGTGTCTAATTTGTTATTATTTCAGACATTACGTCTTCTTCATATCGTATATTACAGAGTTAAAGATCTCATTTCTGAAATAATAAATTCATTTAAATTTTATTCAGTTGATTCTCAGTTGCGATTCCAATGTCGTAAAAACAACAACAAAAGTTGAACATTTATATATCAAATATATTTATTTTCCGTCATTGATTTCAGCTAAAATAACAATCAAAAACCAGGGTTAGACCACACAAGAACTGATATGCTCGGCTACACGTTCAGAAAAGTTTAAATTAAATTAAAATGCACAACACTTGTCGGCTGCAACCGATTAACGTGCATAGTTATTATATGCGTTGCAACGACTAGTTTGTAAGGGTGCAAGGGTGTGTAGGGGTTTGCTACAGTAGAAAAATCCACATATCCCTTTTTTTTGCCTTGTGTGAGATTTCCTTTTGAAGCGAGGGAGAACTGAGAAGAGAGGGAGATCTCACACGCAACATTTTGTTGTTTAGCCGCCGTAATAGTGCCGGCTAGTAAAGGGCACTCTGGATGAACAAAGTTATACGCTTAGTCATATTGTTCGGCACACTTTACGTCCAACATATTAGTTTATTACAATAATTACACTTATCTGTGTCTTCGGCCTTTACAAACTGTAGCCACACTTTTGAGCGCGTCCCGTGGTCCATCCTGTAAACTGATGTTTAGATTACTGTGGAAGGTCCTGGCAGATTGGCAGTTCCAAAAAAAAAAAAAACAAGAAAAAATTGCACACAGGAATCGCTAAGCGGAATCAGTTCTTAATCTTAAATATCCAATTTCCAATTAATATTATCAATTGTTTATACCCATTTTTTTCATTTAAAAAAATGTTTTAAGGATTTTAACACTGCACCCCTGCCCTCGTTGGACGCCACCCTGGGGTTCCGCTGGGAAACGCTGGCCTTGACTATTTTGTGTTTCCAACATTGTGGAAACATTTTGTTGTAGACGTGCTGGTAAGGTCCTTATTGTTTATATGTTAAACATTTTCTGAATGTTGTCAATGCACTACCCACAATGTTGTGATCTGGAGAAGCTTATGAGCTGACAATTCCTGCTGCTTTCTTGTCTGATGAAGTACTGCCACTAATCTTAGGGCAACGATGCCTCCATGGCAACAATCTGCCATGGCATATGTGTTTCCTTCCGCTCTGATGTCCATTCCCATCACTGCTTCATGAAGCACCCGTGCACAAAGGCACACAACCATGCTGAGTTTGAGTTCCCTAGATATTCAGAGCTTGACTTTTCCTAGCACAGGTGACATTAAACAAAATGGTGATTCCTGGACATTACTGGGTTCCTCTGCAAAGTGTATTTGGTATAGGTTACCTTTAATGCGCTTAGGCTCTGGTCATTCTTTAAGGGCAATCACAATAATTTCATTCACTGAAGTGACAGTAATGCAGCCTGTATGCTAAAGTCCTCAACTTAGAGATGCAAAGCAGGCTTCAGCAGACATTTTAAAGCTTCCTGCGATTCAAGTGAATATTTCAGTTGCAGCAGAGCACTTTGAGGATTGTCAGTGATGTACTTCAAGGGGACATCAAAATCTTCTATACCTCTGATTTATCATTAGCATAGCAAGTGTTTAGTTAGAATCTTAGACAGAAGCCTCTGCAGGTACTTAGCGTCATTAATCAATAAACGAGAACTTTTCCACAGACGTTAATGATAGTTCTCAGCTCGTTGTGCTGCTTCTGCATTTCTCTTGGAGCTCACCTGATGAGTCCTCCGGTAAACAGAGCTGTTGCATATTAAAATATATGATGGATCAAATTGGGTGTTTTTGGCTGTGTGTGTGTGGTGTGTGTGTGTGTGTGTGTGTGTGTGTGTGTGTGTGAGAGAGAGAAATAGAAAGGCACTCTTTGATGACTCATACTGTACCTAAATGACGTACTAGTTATTCTGTTCCCATGTATTTCACAAGCAAAACAAGAAAACAGTTTTTGAGTCAGAGCAGCATGCACAATGTGAGATAAGTTACATGAATGCTATGCATTGTGCAGGGACATCAGGCTCATTCACCATGAACAGGAACCTGCTGCTTCCGGCTTGTCTTGCTCTGTGATCTTTTATTGCAAGTAATATAAAATCTAGCATGCTAGGCATGCTAGCACAGAGGCTCACGCATTATTTAGCATCATGGGCTAATCCACACTGTATTAGTGCAAAGACATATGGACTTACAGAAAGCACACGCCATTTATAATTAAACCATCTTCCTACGCTTACTTGACTGTAGGCAACAAAAACTATATTTATAGATTTGCATAGGCATTGCATTTACAAAAACAAGAAAAAAGTATGACAACAGTGCATGTGAGTCTTAGGAACAGACTGAGACAGAGATAGCCCTGCAGCAGTAGACATAAGGTAGTGAGTGGGTGAAGTGAGCGCAATAAAACTCCACTCGTAGCAACAGTGAGATCTGATTATTACCAAGTAACCATGGAGCGTGTCGTGTCTCCGATCTGTTCTTAACAAAGCAACAGCTTGAGAAGTGGACTGCAGTCTAATCATTAATGTGAAGTTTTTAGCGCAGGGTTAGTGGGATTCCACTGTCATTTTGAAGCAAATTATAAATGTTAAACATTTGAGTCTTTAGAGTGCAATGTCATTAAATGCAAACGTATGTTTAATATATTCAGATTTGCACGCAGCATCTGTCTGCAAAAAAAGAGCATGCACGTAGTCTAATTTCATGTCACTGATTCATTCTTATCAAAATGTAAGACTGGTATGATCACACTCATCTAAGCTCCATATAAAAGGATGTGTGGGTTTTCACTAAAGGATAAAGAACTAATCATATATACAGGTTTAATGTAATATTACAGAATTTATTCCACCTAGTCTGATTTCTAAGAAATTGCTAAAAACTGAATTTGAATGTTTAAAATATGTTCCACCACCACTGAATATATTTTTGTTACATCATCCACTCTTGCTTCACTCTTAACAAACCTATTCTCTGTGACTGGTCCCAGCAATAATCGCACGGGTTCAAGAGATTTCTTGGTTGCGGGAATCACCACAATGTGCAGTAAGTGAGCACTGGGGGTGCTGCTGAACACTATTTTAAAAATTAAAGGAAAAGTTTAAAGGAAGAGTTTTCCGACCAAGCACTGTATCCGACCAATGTACAACCAAGGACTGCAAGGAAAATCCATGTACCTGTATGAATACAAGCTGCCAACCTGGAAACATACCCACCAGTTTGGTTTTCATACCTTCTGGGTGCAGATATTTTTTGATCCACTGGTCTGTTTCGCCCACCTGCTAGCGGGTGTCTTCGTCTACGTCTCTGACCTTTTGCTGGCCCACTAGTTATTTGCTAACATTACATTAGCTTGTGACTTTTCCTGAAACCCTGTAGTGCTTTAGCTACCAGTCTCAGACTTGAGTATGTTTCTTCCTGTGCTACTATTTGTAGCACTGATTACCTTAGCCTCTGTTTTTGTCCATAACCCTGACCCTGAATTTAGCGCTGTCACATTGGGTACTAAAACTCTAGCTCAGTCTTTACCTTTGTCTCATAACAGCTGTCGGCATGCCTCACAGCATTAGACACAGTGCCTGAGCCTGCATCACATTTAGTATCAGGCTCTCTTTATCCCTAAATATTCAGGAACAGAAATGCAAATAGGATATTATTCAATTCTTTTCATTTTGTGCATCTCAACCAGTGTTGGGCATGTTCATTCATTTATTCATTTTCTAGCGTTTATCCTGTTCAGGGTCGCAGGGGTGCTGGAGTTTATCCCAGCTAATTTAAGGTGTGAGGCGGGGTACACACTGGACAATCGCCAGTTAATCGCAGGACTAACACTTAGAGACAGACAACCATTCACACTCACATTCACTCCTATGGACAATTTAGAGTAACTAATTCACCCATCCCCAATCGCATGTGTTTGGAGGCGGGAGGAAACCGGAGTACCCGGGGGAAATCCTCAGACCTTCTTGCTGTAAGACAGGAGTGCCAACCGCTCTGCCACCGTGCCGCCGGCATGTTACTTTAAAAAAGTAATTAATTATAGTTACTAGTTATTTCTCACAAATAAAGTTAGTAATTGAGTGACATCATTATAAAAGTAACTAATTAGCAGGGAAAGTAACTATTGTGTTCAAATACGTCAAATAACTTGGATGCCCCCAATATTAAATATGTTAAATGAATGAAATGGACTTTGCATCGCTCTGACTCCTGCTCACTGGTATGTGTGTGTGACTATGCATATGCTTGCTTGTGTGTGTTAAAACCTGCACTAGCTACTCTGCCTCCGGAAAACGATTGAAATGTACTCTACATAAGCTAATCATCAGTAGCTGTGGTTGTCTACCACCCAACCCCTAACAGATACACAACACTCATCATCAGTTATGTGTCCCACCCCCAACACACACACCAGAGTGAAAACTTTACAGGTCCGGCTGAGAGAGAGCCTACTCGGATGTAAACCGCTTCAGTGAGTGCAATTATAATAACGACGCATTTTATTGTCAGTAACGGTAACGGAGATGTAACGAGCACGCCGTAATTCCCATCACTGATCCCAACTATCATGCAGTTCTAAATTGAAGAATCCCTAACTTTATTAATAACATGTAACATTGCATTTTGACTAGACAATAGCCTCATAGCCATATATGTTTGAAGCATAATTTTCTTATCAATAATAATATAACTGTTAGGTTCGAACAGCTTTCCAAACCAATTCATTTATTAAAAGAAACGTACATGCAGCCTATTTGGAAAACGGAAATAATTTTGAGAGACATTCTATAAAGGAATGTAAGAATAGAAAGTTAAATGCTCTGATTCATTGAATTTGCCAATTTTTCCTTTGACCCAAACACAAATCAATGTCACATATTCTTTATTGAGGTTGCCTTTATGATTGTGTCTTTTCATCATCTATTTTCTCTCTGTCCAGTTTTTGTGAGTTTGTACCCACTGGAGATTTGTTCTGTTCCTTTCCTGTAGTTTGAGTTGTCAGTGATGTACTTCAAGGGGACATCATACTTCTCTCTCTCTCTCTCTCTCTCTCTCTCTCTCTCTCTCTCTCTCTCTCTCTGGTAGTGGTAAAGAGCGCGCGCGCGCTCAACCTGACATGCTCCGGTTCACAGACACACGCTTAATCACACACACACACACCTGATCTTACTTTAAGAGCTGATCAGATGGGGGTTAAATAGAGTGGGTTGTGTTAAGACGGACGCATTTCATTGATTGTAATGGTGATTGTATGTTGGATG
>JAOUQX010000028.1:631144-644995 GCA_028566295.1 Liobagrus marginatus
CTCTCTCTCTCTCTCTCTCTCTCTCTCTCTCTCTCTCTCTCTCTCTCTCTCTCTCTCTCTCTCTCTCTCTCATTCTCGCACACTCTTTCAGTCTGTGTGTATGTGTACAATTTATTTATCTCCCCTTACAGCTCTCAGTGTTAGGACAGTTCTCTTTGCATGTTAGCTGGCAACTATCTTTCCTGAGTAGTTCATCTACACCCACATACATGTACCATGCATTCACTTGTCTTGGGTGATGGTGAAAGACAGTAATCATTTAATCACTTCTGGCGATGACTAGGAATTTGTTTCTCTGTCAACCCACATATATGTGCCTTGCATAAGTATTCCCCCTCTTCAACGTTTGCCTTTTGTAGGGTTATAACCTGAAACTAAAATGGTCATGCATAAATATTCAATCTGCCTGAATTTTGGTTGTTTCACTAAAAAAATGTATTAATTACTATATAATTTTTCATTGTCATTTAAACATTAAGGCCTATTTTTTGTAGCATAATGACACAATAAGATTCCATGTAGTTTCATTTTTGGTCCAGGTTGCAATGTAATGCAATGCAAAGTAGTCTAGGCAAAGGTTTGTTTAGGGATGGTAGATATGTGTGTGTTGCTTTTCTATGTGCATGTAGTGGATCGCTATTAGCAAAGATACAGCACGCACACACACACACACACAGTCTGTTCACATATAAATCACATCTTAAACTAATGACTCGGTCGTCCTCAACATTGAAAACTTATCCTTAAAGATTCAGGGCAAAGTCTCTACATTTCTGGTTGAGAGAGCGTAAAGCTGCAGGATGATCGTATTTTGCTGTGGCTTTGCAGAGGAACGTTAATCTGTTTGGTGCTGTGTCCTTCTCCAGTGTGCAGATTAATCAAATGGCTCAAAGCGATACACATGAGAATTCTATGCTGTGCATCTAATTTACAGGCAAAATAATAGCTTAGAATAGCTTGTGGTTTGGGACATGCATTAAGTATTTGTGACTAAAGATTAGTCTAATGTTGCTGTGGTGGTCTTCTCAGGTTTACACAACTGTTATAAGGATGGAAGCTTCAGAATGTTTTAAACCAATGAGAAAATCAGTCTTCCTTAATATAGCTGACCTTAAAATGCACGAGCTACTGTAAACGTGGGGGCCTGACTTCTCTGTGCCTGTATCTGTTTTCTTCTTATAGAATATTACAAATTCTTCACTCCTGTTTGTTTACTCTCGCACACCCTCGCTCTCTTCGAATTCCTTTAAATGGCTCTCGCTCCGCTCTTTATATCAATTTACACTGTTGTGTAAATTTAACACTGGTGTTTTTGCAGAAGTACTGTCTCTGACCTAATTTTCTTACTCGCTGACCCGCAATGCATTCATTTCCATGTTAAATGTTGATAGGTGTCAGCCAGTGTGGTTTGTGCACAGCAGACATCGAATCTGACGTAGGTGGATCTTGAATGCTTCATAATGAGAGGGAAGTGTGAGTGAATGTGGGTGCACTGACTCTTAATATGTGGGCTGAGGTGAGAAGTGCTGAAAATAAACACGGGGGATTTCTCACTGGCATTTTGAACGTGCATGTATGTTCTGGCACTGGTGCTGTTTTTTTGTGTTTGCTTAAATATTTTGATAGTAGCTTTATCGTTAGTAATATTAAAAATAGTTTTATTGCAATCGTAGAAATAATCAAGAGACCTGCTGTATGTTCAAGGTAATAGCTCAATGGGTAAGGTAATGGACTGCTGGTCAGGAGATCATGGGTTCAATTCCCACCACCTCCAAGATGCAACCCCTGGACCACTGAGAAAGGCCTTTAACGGTCAATCGCACGGTCGAATAAGATAAATGCAACACTCACAGTGCTCCTTTAAAATAAAAGATGAAGATATGTGACGAGTTTTGAAATAGGAGTTCAGTGGCAGAGTTTCGATAAGATGTGACCTAAATGCCTGAGCTCCTGCAGTTCAGAGATATGTGTAAGCCTCTTGAGAGATATTCTCCTGCCTTTCGGTGCATGATATTTCAGTCCCCTTAAACAATATGGGTGTGATGATGCAATTATAAGGCATTGAAGGCTTCTGCTCAATATGAAATTGAAGGTGATAGAGGAAGTGGAATTGTTTTATTTATTTATTTCCAGGTATTCTAGTGCTTGCATTAATGATGAAAGATATCATAAAAATTACATGACCGTGTAGGCAGTTTGGGTTATTTTTGCCAACATAAAAGTTTATAGGATCCTATAAATCATTTATGAAATTTGCATCTAGACTGTAAAGGCAGTGCGCAAGCTTTTTGCCACAAAACCTTCCATGTTTATTGAAAAGCAAATAAATATTTAACCAACCATTAAAATAAAAAGCATGAAATACATTTCCTTTGTAGCTGGAGCCACATTGGCTGTAAATTCTGACTCAAGGTGTGAAAAAAATGTAGGCATTTCTTAACATCATGTCTTTGTCGATAATCCTTTGCATACAAATGCCATTTGCAATCAAGGGACATGATAATGTGGCCTGCTGATAACATTTACTCGTTCCTGTTGCCAGTGCAATTAAAGAGCAGCAGAGTGTGTTGGGCGCAGTTTCCGGTGTTATTACCGTCAGTGTTGTAAAAAGATTTTGTGCAGTACATGAGTGGACAAGCATGCTGTTGATTAGCAGCTTGGAGTGATTGTAGACCTCACATTTAGAAGGCTGGGTGTGCATTCGTAATTCTAAAGCACTTCATGAAAAGTGTATTACATCATTCGATCAGAGAGGGATTACACTCTTGCAAAGCAGGCGCCCTTGGAATCCACAGTAGAGAGTTTTGAGAATGGAAGCTGCCTGCTGTCTGCGATGAATCATCCCCATTGATGAGAAGCTAAGCAATCCATTTCACATCAGGCAGAAGGGAAGAGCCTCTCCCACTAAGCCTCTCTCTCTCTCACTCTCTCCAGCAGTCTTTCGTGGTATAGGATCCACCAGGAGCTTTTTATAGAAACAAACAATCCGGGGGAAAAATCTGTCCAAGTGTTTTCTGTTTTTTTTTTTTTTTTGCATTTCTTTAAAACGGTTGCGCTTTTATCATTAGTGACATTTTGACGCAGCAAAAAACATGCCCCTACTGCCTATGTGTGACAAACATTCATTACGTACAGTGTAAACTGTGGAAGATATTAATCATCTTGCAGAGATTTGGGTGGTCTAGCTTAGGTTTGAATACTGAAGTTCTGAGTCAGATGTGGAAAAGCAGGCACTCATTTCAAACACATGCCAATGTTTATTATCGTCTTATTCTGTGACAAAATGGTGCAAAGGTGTAACATTATCGAGAGCTTCTATTTGTCTATTTGTGCTTACATCATTTAATAAAGTTAATGGGTTGCCGTCGAATCAACATGGCTGCATGCAACAACAGGATTAAACAACATAGCACTTCTAATCGCTAAGTACTGCTAAATTATGCTGTATAGACAAAATATTCATTTCAGATTAGTTAATACACAGACACCTTTGCTTGTTAGATCTATAACACTGACTATTACTAACAAAAGACCAGCATTGAGGAAGCCATGGTTTTTTGTTCTAAGAGAGAATGCACAGAGGTCGGCAATTATGTCAATTGAGCCTAAATGTATCACTTTCATGGTCAGTCGAATGCAACATCACTTGTTTCAGTGACATCACACAACACTGCCTCGCAAAGGCAAAAGACCGTAACTCCGATTTTGGTCAAAAAGGAGTTATTGATATTTTCACAACATTCAAGTCCTCCGTTATCATGTATGCTGTGCCAATCCTGTTGGTTTTTCTTTTTGAGAAATGATGGGTTGTCTTAACTTCCCATTAAAAGCCCAGGAGAAGCAAAGGCAGAACACCGTAAATTATTTTTCACAGTTCCACACTCTAGCAAGATAAAGTGTTTTTCCTTTGTATGCTTTGCCTAGAATATTAATAATCCATAAGAGTGTGTTGTGTCATTCCTAATGAATAAAAGGAAAAAGAGGAATAAAAGAACATGCTCCTTTTTTCTATATCTTATTGTAAATGAATAAACTATATTAAGACCAAATTAAGTTCTTTCAATTGCACATCCTTTTGAAAGCATAGCTTTATCCATAGCACAATCAGCAGGTGCATATCTGCTAGTGATATGACCGCCTTAGTCATACTTACAGCCAGAAAGGAAGCCAGAATTGCCACTGTAATTTCATCAGCTTGGCGATTCTCCTATGATTACTATTAATCTTATTTTGTGTTGTAGTGATGTGATGTGATGTGATGTGATGATTACACTCTGACGTGACAAGGTTAAAGGCCAAAGCACATGGATGGGTTCCTGGATGGATGCCTCAAATCCATTTGTTTTAATCCCTCGTGCAATAATGCTAAAGAGCTTTAGAAGATTTTGATTTTAGCAGTTATATGTTTTTCCTCACATCTCCATCTCCACACAGCAAGTTTTTCATCTAGGTCTTTACCTTTTCAGTCTGTGTACTTACTAGGAAAAAAAAAAGAAAAATTTTTAAATTCAATTTAGCTTTTCCATCTTTTGCCTTTTTTTTTTATCATTACTTCAGATTCATTTTAAAGTTCTTAAATGATCTCGAATGACCCAAATGTGTATCAGCAATAAATGGTAGCTAACACCCAAAAGGTTAGATTAAAGGCTGGTTGTAATTCCTGATGAACGACTCAGAAGGAACACCATGTGCTTTTTAAAAATAGCCAGTGGGGGATGATAAAAGCTGGCAACATTGCAGCTGAAAGATTTTTCCCGGTGCTGCAATTCAAATGATTGTAATCACCAACATATATTTCTGAATGCGTTCATCCCATTTTAACCATATCATATAAAAACAGAACAAGAATTCATGGAATTCTTAATAATGGTATGGTAATATTTAAGATTTTTTAAAACATTAAATCCTCTTCATAGTTTCTTTGTAAAAGGCTGTTTCATTGCTTTAACATTTTTATTTCTGGATGTCAAACACATGAATCCAAAATAAAGCCCCCTTTCCAAAACCACATTACATCTTTGGATCTAGATCCATGCCCTATATGATAAGGAGGCCGTGACTGAACAAGAAGTATGAATACTTTCCTCGTTTTATGCAAATTAAGTGCAGTGTAGTATAGTAAATTATGTGAGTATAGTGCAAGATAGTAAAGTATGGTAAAACAGTACTACAAATCTCAGAGGAGCAGGATAAGAAGAATCTAATCCGTAACTCTGTTAGTCTTTAGCATTAGTGTTTTTTTTTATGGCTAAATAATCTTCGAATATGCCGTATATACATTATTTATCGTGTCTCGGTAGAAAAATCTTACATATTGGCTATGTGACTTTCTCAGTGTAATGTAAGCAGGTGTCAGGTGGGTCTGAAGAATGTGACAGGAACTTGTGAGTTTAGTCTGGTCAAGGAGGTATTACGCTGCTTCCTCTGTTGGCAAGGAAAAGGGAAATTCCTATGGAATGACAAGTGCATAAAGGAGCACATCAAAAGTAGGAGGAGAAAAAAACACCATCATGGCGTTTTCAGTCACCGTGCAAAATTCTAATCTGCAAATGAAATCTTTTTTATAATAGAACTATTTGGGGGTGTCACGGTGGAAAAGTGGTTATTACTCCTGCCTCAGAGCAAGAAGATCATGGGTTTGATTCGCCCGAGGGTCTTTCTATGTGGAGTTTGCACGTTCTCCCCGTGCCTGTGCGGGTTTTCCTCTAGTACTCCGGTTTCCTCCCACCTCCAAACACATGCGATTCGGCATAGGTGAATCGGCTACTCTAAATTGTCCACAGGAGTGAATGTGTGTGTTAATGGTTGTCTGTCTCTAAGTGTTACCTCTGCAATTAACTAACAATTGTACACGGTGTACCCCGCCTCATGCCCTAAGTTAGCTGAGATAGACTCCAGCGCCCCCACGACCCTGAACAGGATAAGCATGAATGAATGAATGTTGTGTAATGTGTGTAAAAATGCTTACCTGGTATCTGGTCTCTTGGGAACTAGTACTTCTTGGTATGCATTGTTTCAGTTTCTTTTCTTTTGCAGTCTTGGTTCCAATGAGTAAAGCTTTTTCTATGAAAATATGACATACAGCAGTATGTATGTAATGTTAGCTTTAGGCCTTTTGATGTTATCATTCCCACGGATTCAAGTTGCACCACATAGTAACTATGAATGTTTTAGTATCTACAGTGAAACTAAAGTATGTAGTTAAGGAAGTGAAAACAATGATTTGTTCCTTCTTACACTGTTTGGATATTTATTTTCTGAAGGTATTAGAATTATAGACATGTACACACCAGAGGCATGCAACTTTCACCACAATTGTGTTTTAATGGTTCTAATTCAATATTTGTTTAATTACTTTAATTAGTATCATTATCTATAATGACCATTATGGTGTCTGTGCATAAATTGTGATGTAAAAGCCGTTTTTATTCCGTCTCCATTTACGTCTCAATCTTGACCGTGTTTAGCAGTGCCAGCAATACAATCCAGGCTGCATGTCGGATCAATAAAAGCGATACTTTGGTGAACTCTGCTTTACATTTACTCATCAGAATGAAAGTCAGGAGGGGCCGTTTAGTGGTTGCTACAGTAAGGGTGAGGAAGAGAGCAGCCGCAAAGTGACTCGTATTTCTATTATATGATCAGTATAGGCACTGGACAATACTATTGAATTGAATACTTTGCGGTCAGCTACACAAATGCTGCACATCAGGGGCATCAATTCAGCTCCAAACACAAAAGACTGAACATCATCTAATCTTGGACACCAGTGAGTTTTTAGTAGAAGTGAAATCGCAGGGGGCTGTAACTGCTAAGTAAATCTGTGTAATATTTTATCGCCATTACGTGTCGAGTTTATGGTATTAAAAAGTACTGAATCTGAATCTATTTCAGGACACTTACTCATTTTGAGTAAATGGGGTTTCTTTGAAAATTACTCTAACAAAAAAGGCAAAGATCAATGGCAGTGAATGCTCAGTGGGCCGCAGTGCATTTGCGGGTGTTTGCCACCTGTGTTGTCACAGGAAATGCCACACCAACAGTGCTTCAAAAGAGCAGGAATCACACATAAAGTGTGATAAAAGTGCATGTGTTTCCCTGGGCTGCTTATGAGGCAGATAAAGGCAGATCACTTATTCTTGGAGCATAACTAGGGTGGCATAATAAAACAGTGAGCAGCTGAGTTGCCTGCTCTGCCTAATTAACCATTTTATTCTCAGTGCTGAAGCATACACTGCTGGCTATAAACCTGTAATTAAAAGAAGCATGAATATGCCAGGATGCATCCTCAAGAAACTCATTTGCGGTCTTTTTCTTAGTTTAAGTGATATTACGTCTGTCTGGATCCGTTCTGGCCATGCAGAAATAGTTTCAAGCTTACATGTTACTGTTTGCTGCAATTTTACAAGTGTGAAGGTTATAGAAATGAGAAGTGGTAGCTCGGTGGTAAAGGTGTTGGACTGCTGATCCGAAGACCAGCACCACCAAGCTACCACTGCTGGGGCCTTGAGCAAGGCAGTCGATTGCATAATCGAAAAACAGAGGCCGTTGACCAGGACGGCGTGCATATTTGCCATGAACTACGTTGGAGTTTATCCAAATGCTTGGATGCATGTTGCCATGGCAGTAGCATTGGTAAATGTGTATTGGCAGCAGTACACACTGAATGTGTATTTCAAGGGCCATATAAAATAGCGCTTTAGCAAAGATTATATATTGCACCTACAGTCTGAATTTACTTGGAGAACAACTCGAATAGGAGAGAAAGAAAGAAACTGTGCATTGTAGAGACAGATTTTTGTATTGTGTTTACATTAACACAGATATATTACAGAATCAAATTCCATTAGGAGTTTTTGCATGTAATCCAAAACCCCTGGAGAGGAACTGTAGAAAAGGTTTTGTGTTTTGGGTCATATCAACCCTGTTTGCCCTTTCAGTCATCTAGACTTCTAGCAAAAGTCTGCACTTGGTAAGTAGCAGTTTCCTTTGCAGATGATTTGACATTTGTTAAATTTGCATAAGGTTATTAAGGTAACTGGGTAAAATACATTAATTCAGCCTCCTGCCATTGAGCCCAAGTGAAATAGTAATGTTCTTCTGGTCTTACAGGTCACTGCACATCACTCAACCTATGATTTTTTCATTTTGGCCACAAATCTCTTCCATTTCCTCACACACACCGCAGCACTGAGAGGGGTGAGTGACATTGCTAGAAAAGGCTGATTAAAGATTTTAGCCATCCTCACTGACCTTTAAAGACTTTTGTCATAAAAGGCTTTCCACTGTCAAACTGCGCCTGTAATCCGTCCCAGACTCGTCGTCACACTCTACTCTCTTTGAATTCCTCTTAATTGTATATCCAGACTCTGTTGGAAAGTACTTAAAAGTAAGTTGAAGTGGAATTTACTTGTTCTGACATGAATAAGACTTATTCTATAAGTAAAAGAAATGTCTTCTTTTGAAGTTAATGCAATGACTGCGGAAGTAGTTGATTGACTTACAAAAAATGTACACAATAATATCTAACTTATATAATATAATCAGCTGTCATCCTGATGTTTGTTATCCATTATATAGGCTATTATGAAGCTGAATAATTTGGGATTCAGGTCTGTGAAATGGGTCAAACCAGACCTGGAAATTGTTGACCTATTTCAGAGAGTAACTGGTCAAGTTTGAAGCGTAGAAAACGAGAGGGGTGTGGGTGTGTTTCAATTCACAACTACTCATGAAAAAGAGCATTTTGTCCAATAGATACATTTTCATAAAGCGTGGGTACAATAAGGTCATGAATCTCAGGAGAAACACTGCAAGTTCTATGTCTAGTCGGGGGTGGAAGCTGGTTTGAATGAACAGCCTCGCCTGTGTCTCTCTTCCAGCTGTGTGCATTCCATCCAACACCCCACATTCCCAAAGAGCAATTGCTCAATCCTTCACCTTCCTCCTCCTTCTGGAGTGTTGCTCAGGGATGTAGTTCAGTTCAAGGGTTTCTGGAAGAGCACACATGCAGGTATAGTATGTTGTGAAATCATTACATGTGTCGCACACTGTGAGATTGCACGCTGGCTGTACACAGAATGCTGGGCAACTATGAAAACATTACGCTGGAAACATCCAACAAGAATAAAGAGCCATTATTGATTGTTGAATAGAGTATACAAATGTGTCTCACAAACTTTCCATGCACTATTACACACTATGAAGGACTTTGTATTGACCAATACACAAACACACCACACTTCCCCAGGCTACAGTTCTTACTTTATATGCTTTCCCAGGTCACACTACCCTCTATTGTACAAACAAATACCAACACACACACACACACGCTCACGCTTCTTAGAAATGCTCAGAAATAACCAGCTCACAATGTTACAGTACACAATCAAAAGCATTATAAACTGCCAACAGAAACCAAATTAACTATAAAAATATAAATATATATTTTGCAATGCTGCTTGACAACTGTACATACACTCACATGGCCTTAGTTATAAAATGAGGGCATATAGATAATGCTAGTAATTAGTCAGTTTAAACTAAAGTTTAAACCCTAAGATAAGCCACAATTTAAAGTTATACATTTTTGCTTAAACATTTAATCGGGACAGAGACAGTCAAGTGGAGGATGTCAACTCTGATGGGGCGGTGGCGGTATTTCAGCAGGCTGAACTGAGGATTTTGGTGGGGAATAGGCCTAGTGTAACAAATGCTCAGCAATGGAAGAGTTCTTATAGAGTTTCTTTCCAATTACCACGTGGCAGGAAGATGTTCATATGTATTTACGAACTGCTGTGAAACAAAATGTTGTTATTCATAGACATAAATTCATAAAGTCATGACTAAGCATTAAGAGGTGAATGTTCTTGCCATTCAGCCATGTAATTCGCTTAACTGCTCCTTTGAGCACCAAAGTTAACATTAAACTATATCCCTTGGGTATGGCTGGAAAAACCAAGTGCGACCACAATTCTTCCAAATGTACCATAAAATCTTGTTGATATGTGTCTCTCTTATAGACTTAAAAAGGCACAAATTCATTCCTGCGATAATTCATGCATACTCCTGATAATATTATAGTTCGATTAGGAAAAGTCCAGTGCCCAAAAATGTTCTGAGTCTTACAAGTAAACAACCATCTAGCCATAAAATAAATTGTGTTGTATGTGAGCAGCCTGCACAGGATTAAACATTGACAGAAGTGGTCAAGCGTTGATATAAAGAGCTTCAAATTGAGTTACACTAGCAATACAGGCATATTTTAAAAACGGTGTTTAGACAGATGACGTTTGTTCCTTTTGAATTCCGAGATTAGAAACATTTCACACGTCTGCAACACCTATATTAAGCCTGTCACAGCTTGCAATGTTTTAGCTCTCTACTCCCTATATAAGTGCAATACATAGGACATAAGTTAAGGCTTCTTCTTCAGGCTGTGTCGTGTCCAATAGGAACGCCTTTGGGATTCGGCCTCCGACAGAAAGACCAATCAGAGAAGGTCCCCGGCTTGACGTAAAAGGGGCGGGTTCGGAAGCAGCTCGCTGGATGTGTGCAGAGCAACCCGAGAGCAGTCACCTCTCGTGTGTGTGTTCACGCGTGTGTGTGAAAGAGAAAGAACGAGAGAGAGAGAGAGAGAGAGAGAGAGAGAGAGAGAGAGAGAGGCTGAACTCGCACTGAATGGACTGGGATTCTCAGCCACGTAAGTAGTTAGTACACCGCGGGAGATGATGCTTTACTGAAATAAGGGATAGGCCTGGGAAAGTCGGCCATCCCTTTTTTTTCTCCTTATCTCAGTCGTCGCCAGAGCCTGACTATTCCGCAAGAAATTTCGGAATTATTTTTTAAGCAAAAAGCGCTTCCACAGAAGGACGTGAACTCCCGACGACACACAGCGAAACATTACATATTACAAAGAGGTTTGCGCTCGGCTCGGTTCCTTCACCTTGTGTAGCAGAGCTGTGTGGAAATGAGCTGTGCAGAGAGGAGGCCGCTGAATGGAAACGGAGCTCTTTCTCAGGAAAGCCGACACCGCTGACCGGTTAGCACGTTAGCCTTTAGTGCTAGCCCGCATTTTGGCTCTTTAACAGTGCTCTCGGGAATTGGGGAAATCCAGCGGTACCGCGTTCCTCCATCTTTGCACTTGTGTGGGAAAAAAGATATCTGCAGCTAAACAACTAAATGTATTCACAAGTCTATATAAGGACTCAGGAGTAGAAGTAATCGCAGAAAACAGGGTAACTGTTTTACTTTTTTTGCTGTTATTGCAATCTGGATATTATATTAATATTTACAGATCAAGACCACTCTATCATTGCAGCACTATTTTTTGGTCGTCAGCCCCGACTCGGAACATTGTGCAGCTTCTAATCGACTACGCGGACTACGTGGATGTGTTGTGCGGCGATGTTAGCGTATAGCAAGTGAATCAGATCAAAGAGGATTTTTTTTATGTGTTTTGAAAGTTAGTGTTTTCCCAAGCTAGGCATTTTTGTCCAAACTGACTCCGATCGAATTAGACCTTAAGCCGCCTTGCACCTTGCTTTAGGATCAACCTTATCAAACACTCATGAACATACAGCGCTCAAATCCCATTAACATCGCACGGTATGGGAGAGCGAGGCACAAAGCGCACGAATTGGAGGAGCTGTCTTGTATACAACAGAGGACTCCGGAACCGAATCAGAGCTTTAGTCCTAATCTAGGCTCTCCGAGTCCTCCCGAGAGCCCGGACTCCACTCACCGAGTGTCCTGTATTGGGAATTACCTCTTACTGGAGCCGCTGGAGGGAGACCGCGTGTTCCGGGCCGTGCACTTACACAGCGGGGAAGAGCTCGTGTGCAAGGTAAAAGCGCGCGTGCCACGTCCTAACCTGAACTCTGGTTTTACATATTACGTATTAACTATAACGCTTATTACTAATAGTCGCACTACAACTAAATATGTGGTCCGGAACTATTTTAATCTGCGGCAGCACGCTGTTTGGGACAGGTTAAAGGCATAACGATACACTGCTAATAATGGTATCTACGGTATATTGAGCGGTGAACAAAGCCATGCAGGGTCATCGAGCTTCAATGCAAAGTATTTTCCAGTGAGTCGATGGACATAATGCACGCGTTGAAACCATGCAGCAGTTTGCAGAACATTCGAATTTTTTTTCCTGCAGCAAATTAAAATAGTTTAAATTGACCCTGTATAGTTACTCTACAGTTAATACTCACAGAATGTCATAATAATGACCAGTATAGGTTTAATAGAGATTTTAGATGTGGCAACGGAGAACGAAACAATGTCCACTTTGCAAATGGACAGTCCCTACTGTTACCATGGTGTGCTGCCCTATGGGTACACTCTGTACCCAACAAAGCCTGCTCTAATAAGGAGAATTACTGACTAGTAGCACAGTAGGTGCTTCTGATTATTACAGTGGCGTTGTGCCTGTAGATGAAATCAGGAACAAATTCCAGCATGAAAATGTCACTGCTTTTGCAGATGACACGACAGGTTAAAGGTACATAAAAAAAGAACTGGTTTGCATGTGTAGAAGGACCAAAGGTCCATTTTATTCGGGCAACAAGCCAGATGACTCTGCCTATACCTTGATAAGATTTAAGGCTCCGATGGCCGGCATCGGTGTGCTATATTTACCCCACCTCCTTTTTTATGTGCCTGTTACTAAGCAACATCAAAGAACAGTGTCTGTTTTGGAGTCTTAAATTTGCTGCAGAGGTGTATGCCTTGCCTTCCGATGGCGCATGGGTTGCAGTTCTTTTGTCTGATCTCCTTCTGTTGTCGTACAAAGTGGAAGCATTTTTTTAAACTGGCAAACAGGAGTAATCTATATGGTCAATAATCCACAGGGTATAAGACTCTCAAACAGCAGTAACTTTACACAACTACCTAATTTCCTTGAAAGCAGTGACTGTGTCTTCTTGAATACAAACTGGTTTCTTCTCTTTTTCCAGGTGTTCGATATCAGCCGATATCAAGAATCTTTAGCTGCCTACTTTGTACTAGGTGCTCATCAGAACATCAACCAAATAGTGGAGATTCTCCTTGGAGACACGCGGGCGTACGTGTTCTTTGAGAGGAGCCATGGAGACATGCACTCGTTTGTCCGCACTTGCAAGAAGTTGCGAGAGGAAGAGGCTGCCAGACTCTTCTATCAGATAGTGTCCGCCGTGGCACACTGCCACGACAACGGTCTGGTTCTTAGAGACCTCAAGCTGAGGAAGTTCGTGTTTAAGAACGAGGAAAGGTAAAAGAAAAAGCGAAATTCTTGCTTCAGATTTAATCGGCTGAACTTGAGCATGTCGTGATTAGGTTTATTGTCTGCTGAACATTTCCTGTTCTGTTCCTTTTTGTCCTAATGCACTGTAGTGTTTCTCTGAATGTGCCCAGGCGTACATAGTGTCAGTTAATAAAGCCACAGAACCTCTAAGGCAAATTGGAAATGTACAAGTACAATGTAGCCTGACTCGGTGTGCCTCGCCTCTAAAATTAGGCTGATGTCATAGCACTGTGTATGACTTTGTGCAGTCTTCCTGTTTAAGCCATGATCGTTTTAGTTAGCCAAATGAATCAGCCCAGCTACTTTTCCTGTGGCTCAGCACATGGGAAGCGAATCATTGTGGCCACAGTTCTAAATGTGAGCTCAGTGGCCTAAAACTTGTGTTCCTGTGCACTGTAGCCTCAGATGCTAAAGCCACACCCCTGTAATGACTACTGGCTTACTAAGCAAGGTAGATTTAAGCAGAGAAGGTAGAAGCCCTTAACATAAAACACCACATATGGACCCTGGTGGAACTGTGTTTCTCAGTTGATTAATTCTAGAGTTGCGGGCGGGGG
>JAOUQX010000028.1:820991-833800 GCA_028566295.1 Liobagrus marginatus
CATACTTTATAATATAACTTTATTATATACTTTATAATTTCTTTATAATATAACTATAATATACTTTATAATTTACTTTATAATATACTTTATAAAATAACTTTATAATATACTTTATAATATAACTTTTACTTTATAATTTACTTTATAATATACAGTACTTTATAATATAACTGTATCGGTCTCGCTGATCCGAACGGCTAGGTTCTGATGGCGAGCCGTTTTCCGAGGAAAGCACAAGACCCAGATGCAGGCTGCATGAACATAGTCCTTTTTATTTAACGTGCAAAAACTCAGAAACACTCCCCAACCGTGACATGAAACAAATAATCAATGAACTGCGCCGGTCTTACGCCAGCGCGTCCTTTTTAAACTAGACGTGATTAATTACAACAAATCATAATCGGGTGTGTGTGGTTAAGGTGGGCGTGGTCGTGCGTGTATGCAAACAGTGAAACACGTGAGATTATGTGAAAAACCAAAACAACTACACCGTGAAACACAAAAGTGTTCGTACATGTGACAATAACTTTATAATTTACTTTATAATAAACTTTACTTTAAAATATGTACTTTATAATATAACTTTATAATATACTTTATAATATAACATTATAATATAACTGGATATATTATATATAGTTATATAATATAACTGGAGATTCCCTGTGAGTGCATGAATGTGTCTATCTCTGCAACAACTGGAGAATTTGTTTTAAGCTTCTGCTGTGCATCATAGAGTGTTCCAGAATAAATTCGGTTTAATTGATGAGTAGAAAATTTTGTTTTATGAAAATGAAGTGCAAACAGTTTATCCATTATTCATGATCAACTAGCCGAACTCAAAATCTCCCTGGTCAAAATGCGTTCTTGCCTACATAAGCACTTTGACTACGATGCCCACATATGTTGAATGCTCTTTGTGTGTGTGTGTGTGTGTGTGTGTGTGTGTGTGTGTGTCATTGTCCCCTGCATTAGGCTGCCAAAAGGTTCCCCGCCTGGAACCTTTAGTCCCCTGAGATAGGCTCGGGGTTGCCTGCTATTCTGTGTTGGATCAGCTGTACAGAAAGAGGCTAAAACCCTGAAATATGTTTCTTTAAAATATGTTGCATCTACTTAGTCATTCTGGTGTTAATTTACTGGTGCTATATTTTCCTTACTCATGTAAAACGTTAGCGGTTGTAGGCCCTGCTATAATCTGGGGGACATTTCTAACTCAGTTGTTATTTCTATTATCTCTTAAGGCTGTATCTTATACAGACGAAAGAACAATGATCATTTTACCAACAAAAGCAGGACATACGTAAGTGGTATATTGCCGTATACGCAATATTGCCAAACGTTTTGGGACACCTGACCATCAATTCCATATGTCTTTGTGAACGTTCTATTTTAGATTTAGTCTCACTTTTACTCCTATAATAACCTTCTGCACTTCTGGAAACGTGTTCCATTAGATTTTGGAGTATGCCTGTGGGGATTTGCTTATTTAGCTTCTATAGTGTTAATGAGTTTAGTCACTAATGCTAGGTAAGGAGGTCTGGGGTGAAATCAGTGTTCCAGTTCATCCCAAGAGTGTTCAGTTTGGTTCAAGTTAAGGCTCAAGTTAAGGACATGAATTCTTTCACTCCAAGCATAACACATTATGACTTCATGGTGCTCAAGGGCTTTGTGCACAGGGGCATTGTCATGCTGGAACAGTGTTTACGTCTCTTAGTTCCAATGACCACATACAACATAATGCATTTTGATGGGGGGTGTTCTGGCTCAGTCATCGCAATCTAGTCATTTAATATTAATAATTCAATTATTGAAGTTCACATTAATTCGTTATATTGATAATTATTATGAATTCAGAATGGATTTGTCCTTTTTTCCTTCGTTTTTTAAAGGCATATGTTTGGGCAAAATTGCTTTCATCTTTGGTTCAGAATTGTGTATACTGAATCTGTCTGAAGTGTATTGTGTGTTGGGTTTTTTTTTTGTTTTGTTTTGTTGGCCTGACCCCCAGAAAACAGTATTGCATTATTTTCACGGCTGAACCTTCGTTCCACTGTACTGCTCTTGAGTTGATGTTGAGATTTCTTTTTCTTTTCTTTGGTTTTTTTTTTGTTTTTTTTTTTTTTTTTTTTTTTTTTATGTCTAGTGAGTTTTTCGGGCAGTGTAAGACAAACGCTACAATGTTTCACCCTATTTTAAATATGCTGACTATCAAAAATGTTTCTAACATGCCTGCAGCAGCTGAACTTTACGACACCAAAAAAGATAAGGAGAGATCGAGAGAGAGAGAGAGAGGGGGGCGGGATCTTAAAGAATGCTTGGTGAAAAAGCATCCCAGCAGGTAGGCAATATAATTGTCTCTCAGGGTGTCCTTTACTCAGAGCACGGCTTCATAGAACCTGTGTGTCGAAGATACAGTGAAGCTAAAGTCTATTAGAGGTAAGTGTAGTGTGACTAATTAGCACCGAGCCCAGGAAGTCTTCAAAGCCTCTGCTTGCTCTGGTCTGGGTTCAGACGGTTCAGCTGGTGCTTTCAGGAAAATGAGAACCCCCACCCTACCCCCACCCCGTTGTTTTCTTTAGAGAACAGAATTTGCCCTGCCACGAGTTTGGTTTCCCTACGATGAAATGTTTTGACACTAATCCTGAGTGCATTGTCCTCTAACCCAAAAAAGCTGTCAAACCCGTCAGTGGCACACACACTCCCCCCTCCTTCTCTCTCTCTAATGGTGTGATGGGATCTGGACACACACATGCAATATGTTCACAATGAACTTTGATACCCTGTAAACCTCACTCTTGTGTTAAATCTCATCACTCCACTATTGCTTTTTCTGAACACAATAGCTCGCTGAAGAAAACCTCGATTTTACACCTGTGAAAATTTTCATCAGTAAAGTGCGTGTTGTAAAGATAAAGAAGTAGGGGATAGGGTAGCGTTAGTGCTGTTGCCCGTCTGAGCACTTTTAAACTCGTGAAAATACGATCTTCTGTGCACCATGCTGTGCTAATCCAGCACTTGGTGGGATTAACAGATCTTCAAAATTCTATCACCCGCTGTGCGTCTTCTCTGTCTCCTGCTGGTTAACCCCCATAGCTCGCGTCTCCACTCACATTCCCACCAGCAGGGAAAATTGGATTGATGAAGCGCTGGCCCCTTGGTGAAAGCCCTCACTAATTTTAGATCTTTCCCTTCAGCCTTTCATGTATACTGCCCCCCAGGCCTTCTGTATATTCACGATTAAGCGCAGCGCTTGCAGAGCTGTCTTAACCATTCAATGCAAGGCTGGGGAGGAGAAGGATTCATTTTTCTCATCTTTCTAATATTTAGTCCTGCTGGGGGGCTTGCTGAGATATAGCTGGGAATGAAAGTCACTTTTCTTCTCATCTCACCCATGAACCGTTGGCTACACATCGAACTTAAAAAAAAAAAAAAAAGAAAAAGAAAAAAAAGAAAAAGAAAAAGTGCTTTATGTGTGCTAAACACTGCCAAACATGAGTCCTGAAGTTCATCTAAAATGGGCAAGTGTATTTCATCTATTCCTACACACCATAACACATAACACACACATCATGTATAGTCGAGGTGCCAGTATGCATGCTAAAGCATGTATCACTCTTGTCTTACTGTTGCTTGGCACACGTGTGTGAAAGCCAAGCTATGGTAAGATGTGCATTGTTTATACAATTAAAAACCATCCAAATGCCTGTAATTGCTGGAGTTTTGGAGAATTGGCAAGAAAAAATAATATAGTGTAATAACATCCAGCACGGGAGTGGATTAAACATTCTCCAGACTAGTTTAGAATCTTCTAGAAGAGGTTTGCTTTCCACTTGCTCATTCATGCAGTTAGATCAGATAATCATGTGGCAGCTCTACAGTGAATACATCCGTGCAGATTTTTAATCATCACTTTAATAGTTTTAGGGCAGTTTGAATAACCTTGGCCCCGCTGTAGCTCAGCTGACTATTTTTGTCTTATAGTAATGATACCTGATATAGTCTTCCGCCTCTGTAGCGCATCTGTCTCAAGGTTTGACAGTGTGGCATATTGCGAAATGCTTTTCTGCTGAGCACATTTGTTATGAATGGCTATGCAAGTTACTGTAACCATCCTGCCAGCTTAAACCAGAGCCACTCATCAACAGTGGACTTTCTCCTACATAAAAAATGCTCACTGGACGATTCCGTTTTCTTTTTTTGCACGATTCTGTGTAAACCGGGTAGATACATACTTTTGCTGATTTGTGTCTTTGACCATTCATTATCTAGCGTTTATCCTGTTGAAGGGGCGCTGGAGTCTATCCCAGTTAACTTAGGGTGTGAGGTAGGGTACACTCTGTACAATCAGCAGTTAATCACAGGACTAACACTTAGAGACAGACAACCATTCACTCCAATTAGCCAATTCACCTATGCCCAATCACATGTGTTTGGAGGTGGGAGGAAACCGGAGTACCCAGGGAAAAGCCACACAGAAAGGCCATGGGCGGGAATCAAACCCATAACCTTCTGGCTGCAAGGCGGGAGTGATAACCACTCTGCTACCGTTCAAGCTTAAATTTTTTAGCGTTTGTGTTTAGTGTTGAACCGCCATTGGCGGCCACCTACGCTAAAGTTTTGTAGTAAAATTCTTTTTATTTTCACCATTGTTCCTTCCTTTTGCAATCGGCAGTCCTGTACCTTTAGTTGTGTGATTTATGAATTGATATTAAAATAGTCATAAGGCCAAAGTGAAGGAAGTGAAGCTAGCTGTGCTGACAGTGTCACTGATCTGACAGGGACAGATCTCGGCAGCATCAGAGCCGGGTATACGGTGGGGGCAGTAATGGATATATAGCGGGGCGGCTGTCTTCAATCAGTCAGATAAATGACTAGCTGATGCATCGGGAGATTTCCAAGCTTTACCACCAGGCATCTAATATCTATCTCTCTGTCTGTTTTCTTCTTGCTGGTCATATGTGGGATGATAAAGAGACAAAGGAGCTTGGGGAGAATTATATATCAGGTATATGTAAGGATTCCTAATAAGCTCCTGCCTGTGCTAGATGGTGTTTCTGAAAAGAGTGCACTAGAAAGAGACTCAGTAGGAGGATCCAGGCTGTTAGATAGCTGACCTACATCTCTTAAAAACCCGCCACGGGTGGCACTGAGGCTCCAATATTTTAATAATACACCTCTACTCACTATTCCTCACATGTCGCTCTACACCCTTACGCTCTTTATTCAGCTGTTTATTTTACTTCTGAAGAAAACAGGAAAAGCCGGGCACATAATAAAGTCTCATGTCCAGTTTCTCCTAGCTGCAGTCCTTCTCAGCCTGAGGTTAAGTAATTAGCGTATGACCTACTGGGCTGTCGAGTTGTACGGACGCTGTTTGTGTGTGATGCACAAATCCAATTAAGCCAGAGTTCTGAGTTGCATGCAGTCCTCCTGATGGAGGCTGAAGGTGCCTTTCACAGTGATGGAGTATGAGATAGTAGTACACGAGAGGCTGGAGTGGTTGGTCATATTACACAATGGATTTATACACAGGGATTATCTGGAAAATCTCGGGGGACGGCTTTTACAGCCATGCTCAGGAGCAGATTAGGTAAAGGTGGCTGAAGGCTGCAAGCGGTAATTGTTTAGCTTCTGGATCACATGACCCCACGTGTGTAGAGATGAGATACACACACCCAAGAACATACACAGTGATTTGACAAAGGTCAAGCCTGACTTTCTGAAACAGCGATAGTGTGTGTGGATGGATTTGGCTGCCAAAAGTCTTTAGTATTTTACTGTAGTCTATATCGCCAAGATTCACCTAGTGTTCATAAACAGAGGCTACTGGACTGACATCGCAAACCTTCACCCAAAGTTTTCTACCCACTCTTTTAATCAAAATCTTGAAATACTTTTTTTCCCCAGAGACATAATCTTCTGAAAAAACTCATTGTTTCCATATGAATTGTTTTTCTGTCACAAAATGTAGAAAGCCAGACGGCAACTTTCACGATTCGGACGCTTGTGGACAGAAAAAAAGTGTAGAAATATAAATCTGACCATCACTGAGCCATTCAAGTCAAGTCAAGTCAAGAAGCTGTTATTGTCATTTCAACCATATATATATCTGAAGCAATACACAGTGAAACTAAACAACATTTCTCCATGACCATGCTGCTACACAGAACAACAGTCACATGGACGACTCATTAATTCATTCCTTTATTTGATCGTTAGTTGGGTCATTCATTATGTAGTGTTTATCCTGTTCAGGGTCGTGGGGGCATTTGAGTTTATCCCAGAAAATTTAGGGTGTGAGGCGGGGTACATCCTGTACAATCAGCAGTTAATCACAGGACTAACACTTAGAGACAGGCAACCATTCACACACATTCACTCCTATGGACAATTTAGAATAGCTAATTCACCTATGTCCAATTTGCATGTGTTTGGAGGAAACCGGAGTACCCGGGGGAAACCCACGCAAACTCCACACAGAAACACCTTGGGCGGGAATCGAACCCGTGACCTTCTTGCAGTGAGGTTGGAGTGCTAACCACTCTGCTACCGCAAAACAAACTACAATACACTACGCCACAGGACAGGTACATACAATATAGCGCCGAACGTAGTGCAACGTGTGGCATTGTACAAATAAGGATTTCAGTAACAAGAATTAAAAACATCAGCATTAAAAACAAACAGTAGAGTGCGTGATTAGGTTGATAAATAATTCTTTTGTAATCCTGCCAAACTGTGATCGCTCTCTTTTCTATTCATTTTTCAACCGATACTGTATTTTGCTATTACAAAGTAATGTAACAAAAACATCAACGCATGTAGCTTGGATTTTCCTCTGAGATTTTAACCGTAAACATCTCCTATAATTAGTACTCGTTATTTCATAGAAATCCGATTCCACTGATACCTGGGTGAAGCTCGGAAGAATGGCTTTATTAGACAGTGATAAAGCTATTAGCTTGGCAGAAAGCAGCATGTCGTAATTAAGACGAGTCAGTGTCATCCCACCACTGAGGCTTTTTACGGAGTAACAGCCTTTGTTCCAAGCAGAGGTTATCAAGCAACACACTTACTCATAGATTAAGTGAAAATTTGCACAGCTGAGCTCGACCTACTCTAGAAGCACAGTTGTTGTTTTTTTAATAGAAGAGTAATGAGCAATTTTGTCATACAATAACATCACTTAGGTTTCTTTTCCCTTCTCCTTACAGATCAACCGCTCAAGATTAATGCAGAAACACACTTTATATGCTGCTCTACTTTCGAACAAAAACCAGCCGATAAAAGAGGCACTAATAAACAACACAAATATTTATAAAGCACCGTTTGATTTGGGATTTGATTCCGTTTGTAATCATGCCTCATTGTGTCTAGTGACGGTGGATCCATTCTGGCAAGTCCCAATAGGGCCATGCAACTAACGATCAATAAAAGAAGTTGATTTTAAGTGGCTCTTCAGTAAACAAGGACGTCTCACTTGACAGATACATTTGCTATCGATTCCTGCTGTCCTTGCATTTCGCGTTCTAAATTGGCTCCTCCCTCTGAAAAAGAAAGTATAGGAATTCATTCATTCATTCATTATTTAGCGCTTATCCTGTTCAGGGTAGTGGGTCTACCCAAGTCTATCCCAGTTAACTTGGGGCGTGAGGCGTGAACCATTCACACACATTTACTCATATGGATAATTTAGAGTAGCCAATTTACCTATGCCCAATCACGTGTTTGGATGCAGGTGGAAACCGGAGTACCCAGGGAAAACCCACCCAAGCACGGGGAGAACATGCAAACTCCACACAAAAACATCGTGAATGGGAATCAGACCTTCTTGCTGTGAAGCAGGAGTGCTAACCACTCAGCCACCGTACCACCCATGTTGGAATTGTCCCTCAAAATAATGTCCCTCATTGTAGAGCTTATGCTTATCGTGTTTATCGAACGTTCATCTTAAGCATGGAAAGACGTCATATTATAACTAGCTATAGTATAAATAATATAATATTATGATATTTAGGTAAATACCCCAAATAGTGCAGCTTCAATATGTCCAATAATCCGACCCTGCACTAGACATGATTCACTATCGCAGGTTTGGGAGGAAATTGTACATAATATCAGTATCGTATGTTCCCCAGCTGTCGAAAAATAAAGCGTTTTATCTTTATGCAACGCGGAGCAGCACAGTAGCGTTGTGCGTCGAAAACCGACTGGCAACAATTAGGAGACGCACACTGAGAACACACTGCAGATAGCATCACACACACGGTGGGGATGGGAGCATTTTTTAATCGTCGTGCTCCAGGAAGAAATCCTGCTCAATGCAGTACTACATCATGTAGACTACACAGAACACACACACTGCTTGCTCTGACAGTGATTTCCTCACTTCCTGTGAGGCTGCATGTTTCGCTGTGATCAGGTTCAGAGGTTGTGCAGTACAGTGCAGTGCAGGATGACCCTCCAGATCTACCACATATACACACACATACAGTAAAAACATCATGCTGGGAAAAAAATCCGCTATAGTATAGTACAAATCTGAGTGGTGTTGTTCCCCGCAGTGTTGTTTGTCAGTTTATAGGGAGATCTTGCATTTTAAATACACTAGATGAGTCTATGTAAAGCTCACATGTATCCGCCGATGCCCAGGGTGTGCCAAATTGACATAAGCTTACACTAGAGAGTCTTTGACCAGCTTGTAGTGCTGATGGACTAAACCTGCCAGCTCCAGCCAAAGATTTATGCCGAGAAACCTTGCCAGAATCTAGCTCAGCCCAGTCACATGCACACACACATGCGCACACACACAAACACACCCCATCAACATATTGATTCCAGGCATCGCTGTGCATGAAAATACACTATTAGCTTGTTGAGGCTCTGGCATGAGTGGAGTGTCCGCTGTGACCTTCTCCACTCTCAATAGACTGTTGTGTGGCTGCACCTGAGAGCTAGGTGAGATAAGGCAGCATGTCAGCGACCCAGGAAGTGGCGGTAAAGTCAGAGAGGAACTCTGAAGTGCAGTCACACACACTCCATGGGATTTCAATGACTCCGAGCGCCATTCCCCTGTAGAACGAGCAGGATCAAATTTTCCATTTCTGCTGTAATACTGTATGTAGTCCATCACAGAGGCAGCCACTATGCAGCGTACCAACGGCCGCGTCGGTCTCTCCCCAGGGGCGCCTGACTGAAAACACATCAGACCTAGCAGGCATTTACCTAGTGGTATTTTCTGACATTTGTAATTTGCTGTAGCTTTCCATAAGCATCAAGCCATTCACTGCAAAGCAAACGGCAACAAATCCCATGACTGAAGACGTGCCGCTGGAATTGACTTGCTCTAGGTATTCAGAATAGTATGTAAGACTCCTTGGCGTGAGCTCATCATCATCTGAGCTCACCAGTGCCCCCGTGGGTTACCAGCGTGGCCAATCACACGCTTCCCTGCAGCATCCTGAGTGTGATTGAATTGGGTCTCAGTGGAGATTGGAAGCCGGGGGGTTTGGGGGGGGGGGGAGCCACATCTCAATGGCTGTCATAATTACAGCACAGCCATGATGATACCATCAGAGCACAGATTTCATCCTCGACTAGAATATCGTGCTTCCCTGAAGGATAACTTCACCATACACACTCTGTGCTGATTGCGTCATATGATTTACTCCCCCTACCCCTGCCCTTTATATCACTTTCCTACTTACTTACAGGCTCTTTCTGCTTCGTTTGCATGTGAGTCTGGGTTTCCATCATCTTTATGCCTTAGTCTGAAGGAATATCTTGAATACTATAAAGTGTTGCAGACAGTGTGTAGTAATGATGTCGATTCATTCCTAGCATATGCCAAAATAATGGGGTATGTTGTTATAGGGAAATTATCAACTGCTTTTTAAACATCAGGGAACATCTACGAACAAAAAAAAAAGAAAACAACAAAGAAAATGTTGAATGTGAATGAATGAATGAGGTCAGTTTTCACCTGTTTAAAACTTCCAGTGACTTAGCTGTTCAGACATCTCGGCGGAAGTGCTAGCTCAGAGGTTAAGGTGCTGGGAACATTGTAGGATCAGATCCCAGCATCACCAATCTGCCACCACTGGGCCCCTGAGCAAGGCCCTTAATCCTATACTGCCCAGTTGGATAAAAAAATTTGATACATTTAAGTCTATCTAGATAAAGACGTCTGCCAATTGCCAGTAATGTAATTATTCCTTCCATCACCTCAGTGCCAGAACAGAGAAGACACTTGATGTGTACCGTCCTTCTTCGCTATTTAAGACATAAGGGCTGCTCTAAAACCAGTTCAACCACGGCGCTCATGAGGCTTTAGCCTTTGTAGAAAAAGTTCAAAAGGTCACACTTTTTTTATTAAAAGGAAACATGTTAGCTAGATAAGAGGGTTTTAATTGTATGATATAAAAAAATGAAGTTTCATATAATTTCTCAGGCATTAAAATCATTTCATTTAAAACCTAAACTAAGACTATTTGATACGATATCATTCGTTTTGGAAATAAAATGCTCTTCTATTTGGCAGATGCTTTTCTATGACATACTGAAGAGTAAAGGGTCTGAGCTCTGGCTCTCTAGCAGTGGATTTAATCTGTTAACCGCTCTGTCCCGAGCACCGAAACCATGAACGCTTTTAGTTTAAAGACTCAAGACAGAAACTAGATTAGTGCTCTGGAATGAATCCCTGGCAGATAGTGGTTAGATCATCATTAGCATCGCTCCTCGTGATTGTTTCAGTGGTTTCATATTCTAACGTGATTACATTTTGACTTGATGTGTTCATAAACACAGGAACGCGCTTGCTAATATTCTCGTAGCTCCTGGCGCTTCCTGCTTCAATTCTGTTTCATCGTCTTCTTCCGTTCATCTTCACCTGTTCGTTTGGATTAATGGTGAGCATATTAAGACGTCACACTGTCATACCAGATTGTAAATATACTTACTGGGAAGTGTGTGCAGTGAATATGATTCTGCTTGCCTCATAATTGAGCGTGATGCTCATCTGGTTCATTATTCAATATGTAAACCATTGCCTACGCAGCTAAACCGCCCGGTAGCAACCAAGCTAAAGAACATGTGTATGCTGCCTTCTTTTTAAGTAGCAGATAAAGGCCACATTATTCCCAAACGCAGGCCCAGCCATGTGTGCGACCTCCTCAGGTGGAGATGAATGATCTCAGTGAGTCTGCATGAACATTAGCACGCTGTTCGGCTGTTGTAGCAGGCAGAGATTACAAGGGGTAAAGGAATGACTTTTCGCTGGAAGGGGATTAAAGTGGGGATAAATAGGCATGAGCAATTATTCATAGGTTATGAATAAAATAACTTTTATTCCGTATGCAAACCTGATGGAACAATATGGAAGCGTTAAATTCTCTCAGTGACATTTGTCCAGCAGCCTAATGGCTATATGTCGGAGTAATTTCCCAGTCTTCAGGAGTCATTAAGAGCACTTCAGAACCGATGAACAGATTGCAGATGCAGCATAAATGATAGGAATGCGGATGTGCTCAGGCAGGATAAACTCTTACTACGAGTCCTATGATGGACAGCCTACAGATCTCACTTTTAACCCAGTTAAAGCACGCAGGGATTGTGAAAGACTTGACTTTTGTGCCGTGGATTAATGTTTAAGCGCAGAACAGGGTCAAGTCGAATTTTCCTATGGTGGTCCGTTGATTCCACTTGGTCCTTCATATCGAGGACCTGCTTCTGAAGCCTTGACCCTGAAATAACTCTTGAAAAAAGACATTTTTCTCCATTTCCTCTCCAGGTATGACACTATCACTAACCAGTGGGAAACCGTATCTCCACTGCCCAAACCTGTGCACTCAGCAGCAGCTACAGTTTGCGGAGGGAAGATCTACGTGTTCGGAGGAGTGAACGAGGCGGGGAGATCAGCCGGGGTCTTACAGTCCTGCGTACCGCAAACCAACACGTGGAGCTTTATTGAGTCGCCGATGATTGGTAAGATAGCAGAGCTCTTGATCATTTGAGATCTGTTTAAGTGCTTGCTACAACCTGCTGGTGGTTCATACTCTAGGGTTGGGTTTAAATTTGATCAATTCATATTCTGCTTATCGATTTCGATTCTTATCGAGTCCCAGTTTTTATTTCAATGTAGTTTAAAAATAAATAAATAAATAAAATTTGATTTCAGCTCAAATAACAAACAAAAACCAGCGTTAGACCACAAGAACTGATCTGTTCGGCTACATATGTTCAGAAAAGTTTTAAGTTAAATTAAAATACACAACACTTGTCGGCTGCAACCGATTAACGTGCATAGGACTAGTTTGTAAGGGTGCAAGAGTGTGTAGGGGTTTGCTACAGTAGAAAAATCGACGTTCTTAATCCAAAGTATCCGATTCTAAATCCAAAGTATCCGATTCTTAATATAAAGTATCCGATTCTTAATATAAAGTATCCGATTCTAAATCCAAAGTATCCAATACTTTTAATCCAAAGTATCTGATTCTAAATCCAAGGTATCCGATTCTAAATCCAAAGTACCGATTCTTAATCCAAAGTATCCGATTCTTAATATAAAGTATCCGATTCTAAATCCAAAGTATCCAATACTTAATCCAAAGTATCAAATACTTAATCCAAAGTATCCAATACTTTTAATCCAAAGTATCCGTTTCTTAATCCAAAGTATCCAATACTTTTAATCCAAAGTATCCGATTCTAAATCCAAGGTATCCGATTCTAAATCCAAAGTATCCGATTCTTAATCCAAAGTATCCGATTCTTAATCCAAAGTATCCGATTCTAAATCCAAAGTGTCC
>JAOUQX010000028.1:835782-850478 GCA_028566295.1 Liobagrus marginatus
ATGTAAATATTGGAGGTGGCCCCCAATGGGTGGGTGGGGGAAGGGGGGGGGGGACATCCTTATTGAGTAATAAGCCGTTTTTTTTTTCCTTGTTAAATAAATGATAAATGTTTTTCCATTTTAACGTACACCGTGCGGTCATTCTATGCTGTACTGACGCAGAAACATGACCGTTCAGTGTCGGACCACTTATCAGTGCGCCATTCAATGAACGCTATATAAATGCAGTCTTTTGATTCGCCTGGTTCTAAAAGAGTTGTACGCCTCAGAAATCGGCATAATTCGTCAGAAAATTGCAGTGTTTAGATCAGAGCGTACAATGTTTACCTGGATGGTGTTTAAAAGTAGTCTGTGATTAGGGGAATTAGATTTGCCTTAATAATAATTCACACAAGAAACATGATATACACATGGGCAGTGTTACACGCATGAAACCTAATTCATGTGCATAGAAACGAAAAAGTATATTAACAAAAAGCAAGTCACGTGCGTAAAATAAAATTGTATATTCGTAAAATACATTTCATAAATTTCAAACACAATTCATAGATGTACACAGATACTGTACACAAGAAGCTTTGAATGTTTCAAATTTAACCGTTTATCCGAATAACTGAATGTACAAATCTCATTCGCGTGTGAATTGCCTTGGATTTGTGTGTGTGTGTGTGTGTTTTTGAGGCTTTTCTGCCAACTGCACCCACATGGGGCTGTCGTATGCTTTAGCCAATCAGATGCAAACTTACTATTCAACCAATCATAAGCCAATGAGAGTGCTGGACTGGAGAAGCCGAATGAATTAATTAGAACATAAATGAAGACTATCACTAATCCATCTTAACGAACGAAGATCGGGATGCGCGTGTCCATGAAATGAAATGTTTTTGGACAGTAGTTTATTGTGCATGTCAGCTGGTAATCTTTACAATATTTTATATTACATATATATATTTATATTATATTATGAATATATTTATAAATATTGATAATCCACAACGTGATTTATGACCGAATAGAAACAGATATTAAGCTAATTAGGCTAAACAATGTGCTCAGTAAGTTAACCTCAGCAAATGGCATACTTCATCATCAACACTGTCCTCAACTGCTCAGCTGGATAAAAATATTGGAGATGAATGAAGCTTTGAAGAGCTTTGAATTTGTCCATAGTTCTTCATTTCTCCATCACAGTGAACAGACGGGAAAATGACAGCAGACAAAGTCGGCCAATTGGTGGCCCGAACTCTAAACTTCGGTCTTTATCTCCTGTTGAAAGACGTGTTCCATGTTAGTACCGGTGTTGATAGTCCTCTTGTTTGAAAGACCATAAGTTGTCTTGCCAGAGGCAGAATCTTGCCATCAAAGAATCCGCCGTAATCCCTTTCTTCAGCAGCTTTCAGGTTCGGAACACACCGAGGCGAGCGGCACAAGCTGCGAACACAGCAGAGAGAAAATCACCGCTCCCGTAAAAGGGAAGGGGGGGGGGGGCTGCTTATGAGCGTTGAGATATGGGCCGAGTAATTTGATATTCTCCGACGCGCTCGGGACAGAGCTGGAGACACCTGTGTGTGAAATAATGAGGCATACATACCCCTATATAGATTACGAGGTGTGCAACGAGGCAAACACAGCGTTCGTTGGGTTTAAATTGAACACAAATCGTGTTTGTGCAGCACAGGTGCATCTGGGAAATGAATTTGGTCCCACAGTGCGCACACGTGACACTGAGTGACAACTGTCACACTATAGACAAGTTACCGTGACTTCAGCTGCACAGTGAGCGTGTGCGTTATGTCCCCCGTCACTCATGTAGGAGTGGCAGGGCTTTTAATGAGATGCGACTGGCAGCAACACGAAGGAAGTCTGTATGTGCCCACCATTAAACTTAGTGGCAGCTTTAACACATCCCTTCCTTCCATACAAAGCTCTTCTCCAGCACTACATGTGGGTGGAGAGGAACGAATAAATATGCAACCTGACCATGGCCGTGTGAATTATTCACGTGTGTGATAAATTGACCCAGCTGTAATCATCTGGGAGACAATTGTACTGTCGAGAAGGCGATCGCGTGTTCTACAGTCTACTGCTGGAAAAGCCTTTTGTTTACTCCGTGTGGACAGGTGCTGGACTGTCAATCATCTGGCCAGGCATTAACATTGTTTTTTTTTTTTTGGTCAGTTTACCCTGTACATTTGGGGGGATTGAACGGAGTTAAGCTTTTTGTTTACTTAAAGAGCAATAACAATGTAGAACAGAAACTGGTATAAAAGACAATAAATCATAAAGGAAATGGATACGAGGGTAAAGGAGAGAAGCAGAGGAAATATAGAACTATATTGAGCTGAACTGTAGGCGTATAAATGCCGTTAGAATATTATTATTATTATTATTAAGTTCAAGTTCAAAGTTTGTTTGTCACATATACATCATACATAGTACAACATACAGTGAAATGCTTTTAAATAATAATAATAATTATTATTATTAAATGGCGAATTGGCTACCCCAAATTGTCCATAGGAGTGAATGTGTGTGTGAATGGTTGTCTGTCTCTAAGTGTTAGTCCTGCCGATTGTACAGGATGTACCCCGCCTCACACACTAAGTTAACTGGGATAGATTCCAGCGCCCCCACGACCCTGAACAGTATAAACGCTAGATAATGGATGAATGGGGTTGTTGTTGTAGAATCTGCTTTTAATGCAAAAAAATTTTTTCATCCAGCATAGAAGTATGCAGCCAATCTGAACAAAGCAGCACTGCAGATACAAATAAACCCGGTCCTCCAGTTTGAAATCTAAGCTCATTAACCGACAAGTCATTAAAATTCTTAATTAATTCCTAGAATCCGTTTATTCTCTAGTACATGGTATCGTTCATCATTCTTCACAATACTCATAGTCCGTAATAAGACCTCATTTCTTTCCATGCGTATGTTTGTGACTATTTCTAAATGTAGTTTATTTCAAAGTACAGTCTAGGAGAAGTGTCCAGGTTGTCATGTCCCTGACCGCTGTATACTGTATGTAACTATGTACATATGACATCTTCGTCTTTCACATCTGGAGAGAGGTTTATTTCTCGTCGGAGATCAGAAGGACATTTAAAGGATGTTGCTGTATGCGTTGTAGCTCCAGTGTAAGCAGAACCGTGTTAAAGTAGTTAACTCAGCGCTTCGCTCTCTTCTCGGCTTTCCTCAGATAACAAGTACGCCCCTGCTGTGAGCCTCAACGGCTTCATCTTCATCCTCGGAGGAGCGTACGCCAGAGCCACCACCATCTACGACCCCGACAAAGGGAACATCAAAGCCGGACCCAACATGAACCATTCCAGGCAATTCTGCAGGTTTGCAAACTTTTCTTTTTTCTTCTCTTGTGCAGTTCATGTTTCTCATGTGGCTAACAATCCGATGGGATCAAACTGTTTATACTTTTACAGAGGCATTAATCAGCATGTAGCTCACTGTGTCATTTACAATGTCCAGCACAAGTTTGCGTTACAAATGCACCACGTGTTTTATCTTTACAAGCATGATGTCATAATGCAGTATGTTAAAGACGAGCTAATTAATATAAAATCGACTCGTATGGTCATACGCAAGTTGCTCAAAAGCTCCTGCTAAACTCAGTTGACTCGCCTGATGCGTTTTTTTTATAATGACACGTTTCGGGGTGGACTAGACAAGGACAGCTTCCCTTTTGTGTCCGGTTCCTTTCAAAGCTTCCTCTTCACAGCAGGTCAAGGAATTTTTTCTTGTACCGTGGCCCCGGGCTGCTCATTAAAGAGGAATATAAAGTTTACCTTGGAATAAAATTATTTTTATTGTCCGTTGTACTTCATGTATGTTAGACACTAATCTAAAAAATTTGAATCATCAGCAAATAAGTCATTTCAACAAGAATGAAACATGACGCACAACACAGTAAAATCGATAACTAAAATAAAATGCGCAATTATTTCAATTGCGGAATTAAACCCATGTCTCTTTAGCCTGAAAACCAGGACAGGAAATTGTATGTAAACTAAAACTAAAACAATGCACTGTACCGGACTCTAATCTTTTATCTTTGATCACTAGACAAAATACTTTAGGACTACTAGACTTCACTAGATAGTGAACGTAATCCAATTCTCATCCCCTTCCTTTATTTCCTAGCGCCGTCGTCCTAGATGGGAAAATATACACCACAGGAGGCATCGTGAGCAGCGAGGGACCAGCGCTAGGCAACATGGAGACCTTTGACCCCTGCACCAACACATGGACACTCCTGCAGAATCTGCCATGCCCGCTGTTCAGACACGGCTGTGTGGTGATCAAGAAGTACATCCAGAGCGGCTGACAACTAGCGCGCAGAAACACACACAATCACACCCCCCTAAACCCCCTCCCACACACACACAGTCACACTCCTCAATGCACTGCAGGGATCCAAGTCCAGGCACTACTCCCTCCAATCTCCAGTGGCTCTACTGGGTGGAATGAAGTGGAACTCCACTGTTTGACAAGTTCACAGTCTGGAAGGGAAGTGTAGAGTAGCGAACACTAATTCAGGGCTCCGGTGCCATATGAATAAAGCAGCAAGCATTTTGACTACAACAAACTCATGAGAAAGACTTCACTTACACTTGGATAGCCATTTGCAGTCGATATTGTTTGCATATGACGTTGACGTTTTTCTCTCTTGCTATAACGATCTGTCCATAACAGCCCCATGTCAGTTTCTTTTTGTTTTCAAGCAGCAAATCTCTTATGCAGAGTCGCTATAAAGGCACGGCTCAGCATTGTTTTTGTTACTTGGCTCATCAGGTCCACTAGACATAAGTTACCGCTTCGAATCCGAGGAACTGAGGATGAGATTCCAGGACAAAGGAACGTAATACTTTGACTCAAGGGTACCAGGAAGAGTCGACAAAAAGATTTGGCTTTTCTCCTTAACACAGTCAAAGCACAATTAGCGCTACAGATGAAGGGTGGCTGAAGACATTGTATATTATCTTTTGCAATTGTGACCTTAATCCAGCTGAAACCGGCTGTGGATGGAAGATTCTGGGATGCTGAGGGTCCTGTATCATAGGAAAGGAAATATGTATATTTTAAAACTGAAGGTAATTCTGTATAAATGTTTTAAGAAACTTCAAAGGGTGGAACAAAACAACTGACTGTAAATGTGTACCCATAAAGGACAATTTACATGTTATTAATGATCAAATATAAAAACACTTTCAAAACAATACTGTAGCCTCTTTTTACATTAACAACGGATGGATGGATGGATACCAGGGGGAAATGAATGTAAAAACCCAGTGGGTTTTAAAGTAAGCATTTACATAACTTTTGTTGTAAATATGAATTACTACTAATTCCTGCTGTAACCAAGTGAAGAAAATGGCCACCGATGTGAATTCAGTAAAAGGTGCTTGCTCAGTGACTGATTAAAATCTAAACAGAAACGACAAAAAGAAATGAAGTGATTCACCAAAGAATACAATTTGCACCTTTTATTCAAGTATAATCACAGCAGTTTAAGAAATTACAGTAAATGTATTCATTTCAACAGGATTTTCACTAAAAGAACGCTTGGCTGGATATTAACAAGGTTTTAAAGGAGTCTTTTTCCAGTTTGAGAAAATCGGGCAAAGACCCTGGCAATAGCAGAAAAACAACCCCAACCCACCTACGCGCCCGCGAAATGAGATCAATAAATAAATAAACATCATACTACATATAAGAGGCAATTATCATATGAATGAAATGTTTATCCGGGAGAGAAAAAGACTCGCACACCTTAACTACCCTCCCAAGCATGTTAACTAACGATGTTCAACCGACTTGCCTTTTAATTAGGAAATTTGAACAAGGAAAAGACCTAAGATGTCATTCTTCAGGGGATGATGCAGGATCAGACTGAGATACACTTCTTTTCATTAAGTACAGTAACACTTGTTTAAGGCTCCAGGTGTGTGTCAGTATAGCAGTCAGGCAATTTTGTAGTGGCGTAGTCAAGACTTTTATACAAATATATGACCGCATACTAACCCAAATATGGAAAACAGTGCTAATGTGCACTAGTTTATTACTAGCACCGTTTATGATCAACGCTTTAAACCAAGCTCATTCTACAACACAGGATTTTCTAGGACACAAAACAGTGCCATGTGGTTTTGTTAAGACACAGGATTTTGATGGACGTCTTAGAATGGAGCAGTCTTCAGCACGAGCCGAACCAAGCGGAAAAACTGGGGTTTCACACGACATGAGAAATGTTTTCCCTATACAATAGCTGGAGCGCAGAATCTTTTATTGACTTTGCATTTGAAGTGGTTCCCAACTTCTCTTAAAATGTATCTAGTTCAAAATGTGAACGTTCACGCCACGCTGAAATACTGAAACAATAAACTGACAAAACAAGCCACCAACCAGATGTAAAAGAAGTAAATGCGGGTAGCATTTTGCTTGTCTTCCCAACGTTTTCAAATCTTAAGTAATTGTGGGACAGAGTAAAATATCAGGATGTCAGAGCCTATACTCAGCCTCACAGTAGTACCTAAAGAACGACCCAAAATAAGCAGCTCATGTGCAGGAGATCCAGGGTAGGAGGTGTTAATCACTCAAAACACCAGCTGTAAGTCTCTTTAAAAGCACCACCACCATTATAATGGAATAAACAGATCATGAATGTAGCGGAGACATGAGACCAGTAAACCTCTTCACCTCTTGCACAACCTTGCTACAAATATGTGCTACATCATCATGAACAACCTTAAAAAACTGTAACAAATTTCCAATTTGCCCCTTTTTAGTCAATGGTGTTAAAAAAAAAAAAAAAAGAACAAGAAAAAGAAACAAACACGCCAATACTTATGTTAATAAATAAACAGGTACAGCGGAAGATAAATAGCTAAATTTATGATGCTATTACGCAAGAAGAAAAAAAATAATTACATGTCGTGAGTGGACAAAGAATATGACCGCCATCACAGGTCCTAAAGCCAGGAGACACAAATATAGAAAAACTCGTACTGAAATGGATGTGCTGTTTCGGTGTTGGCTCAACTGCAAATCTTATTAAAAAATAAATAAAAATAAGGATACAAACCAAACTAAACAAAAGGATGGATTACTGCATTAGCCACAAGACAGATTCCGTACATGGGCTTTCAAATGGTAAAATGTGTAGCGATGTTAAAGATGTTGACAACTACTTTACGTCTTTGATAAACATGCCTTAAATAAGTTTTAACTGAGGTAGCCAGGGTTCTCCATATCGCTGCAGTCGTCCAGAGCTAATCTGAGTATTCTACATGCAATCTGCATGTATTTTTAAATGGTTTGTAAGTATACACAGCTGTACATCTAATAGAGATGAGTCAGAAACGTTTTTCTACAAACTGAAGAAACGAAGCGGTTCAATTTTCAGAGAAAAGGTCTCGAAAAGAAACACCTAGCAAGACCTAAAAGAATAAGTAACTAAAAACAACAAAGATACTAGTACAGCTAAACCATAGAAAAATGCCAAAAAAAAAAAAAAAGTTTCCTTTAAACAAAACAATAATGCACCAGATGCTGAACAAAGCATACGGTTGAAAAATGCCTTATTCTTCATTCATTAATGAATGCAATCAATCTTAGCGTTCATATAACTCAAACAAAGAGGTACGAAAGCAAATGACACAAAATATTACACATTCCAAGTCATGGCGTAACCAACTGGTGTTAGAACATCTGTCTTAAGGGTGAAGTTTGCGTTGATCGTTTAAAAAAAAAAAAAAATCTAAATTTGCCTCTTTTTTTTTTTTTGTCTTAAAGTAATACCAAAAAAAAAAAAAAAAGGTGGATACATATCTTTTCTGAAATGTCCAAAATCTGGGTGGCCATGGCAACAACAAATTGTACATGCTCATTGGCCAGGAAAAGATCGCCAGTTAAAAGGCAGCATGTCCTTTAGGAAACATTCCAGCGGTTGTAGCAAGATGGTCATTTTAAAGTTTACAAAAAACAATGGAAAGACAGCATCATGTGGTTAAAATTCCACTGTAATAAAAGGTCACTATTAATTTAGGGGATTTTCTTAATCTAATGGTGCTTTAGCTTTTTTACTGCAAATGACAGAGCACAATTATCAGGTAGAAAATTAAGTAAATTAATTAATGCAAGTCTGTTAGAAAACAGGGTTAGAATAGGAAGGATCACTGCAGTTACACCCAAATGCCTAAAAATCACAGACAGGGACACAACGCATTAAAGATGGTGTTCATGGAGTGAAACCGAACGTAAAAGATTTCCACAATCTGGCATGACCCCATGGTATCACACCGCGTTCAGGTGGGTATTTTAACTGCTGCTGGTAAGAATCTGTGTTTGTGTGATGTGTGCGGTCTCTTCCTGACAAATGAGACTAGGGTGTTTTAGTGACATCACACAATCTTTTTTCTTGTAATATGACTTTTTTTTTCTCTCACATTTTTTAAAAGAAACTCAAAGAGCAGCAAATGGATAAACAACAGCACCTAATAGCACCGAGAACGGCCATCGGAATCTGGCGTATATGTTTCTGAACTTTATACGAGTCTTGACTTGTGTTTGGTTCTGTAGACTAGTTCTGTCCAGGTACCTGAGACGATAGCACCAAGGTTGCCACTGAAAGTCTTTGAAAATCTCCTACTTTGCTATTTAATCCCAAACCTGCTCGGCTCGCTGTAGCGGCTTGGCTCTTTAAGTTGGTCTCCTTTTTGCATCGCGGAAGTCTCTGATTAGGATCAGCTTGTTTCATCACAGTAAAGTATTGAAATGCTGAACCTGCCTCTCCATCTCCTAAAACAGGAAAAAGTAAGGCATATTAAAATCCCACCATGGAGTAACAAAAAAGAAAAGTGATCCACTTTATTCAATAATAGCTGTGGGTGACATGTATCACAATTTTAAGGCATCTCTACAATGCATGATATGCAGCACATTTCGCATTTCTTACGAAACTGCTAGCAATGCAGCGGTGTTATGTTTGAAAATATAAATAATCAAAAAAGTTAAAGCCTCAAATCTGGATGCGGGTTATGGAATTGTTTAAAAAAACGATTTACACCTTAACTGAAAAAGTTATCGACATGATTTATCACAATGTCTATAGAATAAACCCTTACAGTGATCGAAGCTGATTAACATCTACGGCATACTCGCTAATCTGACGCTAGTCATAAAATACTGTTGCTAGAGTTTTTACATGGTCTTATATTGGATTACATGTACCACAATTCAATTTCATTTTTAACAACAGACATTATCCAAAAGCAGGCTAATGATATCTAGATGTAGAGTTAGATCCATAAGGTCCCTGGCCGGATAAAACTGTACAACTGTAGCAGCAGCTAATATAGAAAGGGCACATCAGTGGATTATCTGCTCTGGATACTGTTGAAGTAAGGGTTAAAAAAATGGACAGGAGGGCTTTAAGATATCGATGTGGGATTGTCCACACGTCCCACAGCAGGAGACGGTGAGTCACAAGTGCAGAAATAACCTAGAGCGGATGAATCCTAAACAATAGACTGTTTCAATGCGAATGACTTTCACTGGGTATAAATGTTGAAAGCCATTATTTTGTGACTGCTGTTCAAACTTATTCTTGAAATAACTTTGACTTTAGCCGTTAACAACAACGCTGTATATTTTCCTGCCTATAGTGAAGATGTCCATCAGTAGGGCATGCCTTCTGTCTGTGTCTTGTAGCCATTGTCCTATTCAAGCACTTCTACAAACAATACTATTTGTATGCTGGGATATGCGGAATAAAAACCATTTCACTGCATGTATGTGACAAATAGGATCTGAAAATTAAAATGGGAAAAAAAAAAAAAAAAAGTATTTAAATTACTATAGTTCACATGAGGAAATCTGCCAGACCATTTCATCTTGCGTTCTACATACGAGATCAGATATCATGTCCTGTACAGTCGTTACAAAGCATATATACACCGAGTAAAAACAGAGCATTAGAATTTTCCAGGTCTTTGCAATGTATTCTTTTTTTTTTTTTTTTTTTTTTTTTATTTGCACCATAATGCTATGATTATATCACCGGAGCTAAAATAATCATACATAATAAACCGTAGCGGCACATTGTTGCAGTCCTATTTCAAAACTAACAACTTGTCAGAGAATGAAAGAAATGAAAATGAGTTCATTATGCCCGTGTAGCTGAATGCGAATGATGAATACACACAAACTGGATGCTGACACACTGAACAGCTGCTGAGTGTTGAAATTAGAGCACCGTGTTGATAGCAGTGAGCGGTGCGCAAACCTCTGGGGAAATTAGCTTTACTGTTCTCAAATACAATGCCAATGTTTGCTGGCCAGCAGAAAGTGTGGAGGCACAGTGGGGCCTGAAGGGTCAGCAGAGACTTAAGCTCATTTATGTACCCTCTACTCAGGTACCCATGTAAAAGTCTGATATAGACCCATATTTAATAATATCAGCTCTTACTTGTGTACTAAATAGTAGAAAATACAAACACTTGAAACCATTAATTGTTAGTTCAGAAACCTTGAATGTACTGAACTCCGCGTTAAAGACGCAGATCAATCATATAGGACACAATCGTAGTAACGACGCTTGTACAGCTTATTAAAGGTACTTAAATAGACTTCATGATTAAATATAATAATATACTACTATAATAATAATAAAAGTAAAATAATATTAATGAAAATAAAATATACTACTATAATAATAAAAGCATAATTTTGGCATCTGCCCGTTCATTAGAGCAATAGACATTATCTCAAAGCATCTTTACAAGAATACAAAACTGAAATTAAAAACAGGATAACTGGTGCAAGCATTAGGCGTGACCATAAAAGTCGGTGTTAGGTCACAGGTATTAAGTTGTAAGAACAATAAACCGGAACAATTCCAGTCAGACCAAAGTAACAATAGCTGCTTTACTAAATGGAACTAGCGTTACTATGGGGAACTACTTCTACTGTGCAGAACTAGCGTTACTATGTGGAACTAGCATTACTATGCGGAACTAGATTCACTATTCATTACTATGGGGAACTAGCTTTACTATTCTTTATACTATGCGGAACTAGTTTTACTATTCATCAAACTATGCGGAACTAGTTTTACTATGTGGAACTAGTTTTACTATTCTTTATACTATGCGGAACTAGCTTTACTATTCTGAACTAGCTTTACTATGCGGAACTAGTTTTACTATTCTTTACTATGCGGAACTAGTTTTACTATTCTGAACCATGCGGAACTAGCTTTACTATTCTGAACTAGATTTACTATTCTTTGCTATGTGGAACTGTGGTGACTCACCTCCATCAGGCAGGTCTTGTCGTAATCCCTGCGGTACTGATAAATACACTGGCTAAGCACTGAGTAAAGTCTTTCAAGTTGATCCACACTGTAGCACTTACTCTTCATCACTACTTTATCCAGCAGAGCCTGAAAACAGACAACAGAATGCACACCGTGAACCTTTAAAAACAGTTTAAAGCTAGGAATACCCGTTAGACAGACCACAGAATACAGAGTAACCCTCTGAAAATTCTAATGAAATAGCTTCAGGCTGAAACGACTTAATCTTTATATTCACATATTTCTTGTTGAAATATGAGGTCAAAGTAATATGTCGAACTACTTGACTGACATCTACAGAAGCCACAGTATCTTAGCAATCTAGCTCAAAATGGAAAGCAGGAAAGTGATTAAGATATTTTTACTTTTTTTTAATTGATGATGAGGACAGTATATATATAAAAAATTAACCACCTCCAACCTGGCAACCACATACGTAGACATAAAATGCAGGCCAAACCTAAGCTCGGGTCTTAGGAGGTTAATATAAAGTGAAAACATGAATATAAGCAAAAATGTTCATAGAGTAAGATTCTGATTGTCCTAACCTCAAAGAGGCAGGGACAAAAAAAGGACTGAACAATCAATGTTGATGTAAATGGCTCTTTAAAGGTTGTAGTTGTCTGAAGTGTACATATACTAGACTCAGATGAAAAGTATTCCATGCAAAGATTATATTATGCACATATTTGTGCATCTTCAGCAATGGTGCTGGCTTAGACTATATTTAATAGGGAAAATGCTCAGACTATTTATCTAGCTGCAACAGCACACACGTTAGCTTATAGTATTTTTCTTTTGCACATGACTTGATTCATAATATGGTTTTCAAATACAAGGCTCTAAAAAGCTTTGCACAACTCCCACGAAGGCATAGTTAGCACATCTTTTGGAGAATCCTGCATCTATGGAGGATTTATTTAAAAAAAAAAAAGAAGGAAAAAAGAGACCTTGAACAACGAGCGTTAGCATCAAATCAAAGCGCTGAAGGTGCAAAATCTCCAACTGTACAGCTCAACCAAATCCTACCACACTTTATTAGTACTGAATATACACACCTTATTTATATTTTTATTTATATAATAAGAATTTACACCTCCTTATTTATGCTGTTATCTACAGCCAATCATGTGGAAGCAGCCTAATACAGAAAATCATACAGATGCAGGTCAAAAGCTAAAGTTAATATTTACAATCCACTCAAGAATCTCTGTGACGTTGACCTGGCATGGATGTTGGTAAAAGTTGGACTGGTTTGAGTTCAGTGAACAGCTGAGTTCCTGGGGGCTCCTACATAGTGTTGATGAGAGAAGCCAGAGAAAAATGACCAAGATTGGACTGAGCTGATAAAAAGTCTATAAAACTCACATTAAGCACTCTTTACAACTGTGGTGAGCAAGAAAAGCATCTCAGAGTGCACAGGTTAGAAAATAAACATAGACCCGGAGATGGTTGGGCTAAAACAGCAAAAGACCAACAAGGATGATTAGATAATGTTCAGAAACTGCTGATGATCAGGATTCTCAAAGTTTACACAGACTAGAATCAAAGTTCCTGATCTGTATTTGCAGGATCTGATCAGCATTGTGCTGCTGTCACACGGTCGAATGATTGGATAATTGCTCAAATTAGCAGGTGTACCAGTTTTCCAAAGAAAGTGGATCGTGGGTGCATGTAGCAATGTACATGAATTATCATAAAGAGCGTGTTTGATTAAGGCCTGCGAAGGATTTTCTGCCAATTCTAAAAATACAAGTAGCTTGAGCGTCAAAGCGAATAGTACACTCCGAACAGTTACAAGTTTTTTAAGCCATATTGGCTGTTAAAAACCGCAAATAACAAAATCTAAATGAGTTCGACAGGTAACGCCCACACGTAAGCCACCTGAAACCTACTAGCACAGAGCCAGAGCAGGGGGTCAGCAGCCTTACAAAGCAATTAAGCTCACCGTGACAGCTAATTAAGGCAAATCATAATTACTTTTCAGTTCGTACACAGTTACAGCAGGCTGGTGTTTACATTTCACTCTGACTTTAATTAAAATGCCCGAGTCCCTGTGACGCCCTATCAATTGACACTTTCATCATAGCGATTCTGTGGCCAATCAGCAGCTTATCGAACTGCATACAGAGGAATAATTTGGGCTAGCTAGGCAAGTGGCAGGTCAGCCTCTGATAACAGTCTAGACAGAAAGAACAAAGCGCATTGAGGTCAAAAACAAACAGCTCCAGCAGAAGCTGCCTTGCAATAATATTAGTTTAATAATAATTAAAAATGAATCACTTATGGACATGTTTAAAACCCATACTAATAAAATGTACAATGCATTGTATAGGATTTTAAGAATTGGTTTCAAATAAACAGCTTAGTTAATGCATTAAAACAAAGCATATTGTCCTAGTTGAACAGGTAGGGCATTTAATCGTTGTCTAATTTAGTAGTGAATGATGCATTAATGTATTCTCATTGTAAAATCAGTACTTCTAATACATTTGTTGAAGGTTTTCTTGTTAGGTCTATTATTTTGGGCATTGAGTTATCTGCAAATCTGTTTATCTCTGCATCTATCTATATATATTGCATCTGGTTTGGGCCAGAATGTTAAAACATAATACTTCTGTAAGTCTATGGAAACAGCAAGAGAGATTTATATCTTCATGGTTATTAATACCGTATCTGAAACCGCATACTATCCAACTAAACAGTACTGTTTTTGCGCGTTCTGCAGTTTTGAGACAAGCCCGAATTCTCTCTTGACTTGGCATCTGAATCTGTGCTATTAATCCTCATGCATTGAGTAGAGAATGATGCAGAACAATCCAACATTTTTCTGCCCAGAGAAGTACCGTTCATAAATAGAAACCTGCTTTTTTGTTGAAACAAGAAACTGTGAAAAACAGATGCTGAATTAAAAGAGAACGTTCAGAAATAAATCATTGGTAGTGTTAAGAGATATAACAAAAATATTGTCTATGCTAAAGAAGAAAAATAGTCAAACGCAATGCAGAATGATATGAAGAAGTAGCAATATTGGATCTTACAACCCTGCAATTACAAAGATTAAGTATTAACTGCTTCCTGGGTTTAGGTGAACATGAGTAAACAAATTATGCTACCGTTACACCTGAACCCAACAGCAATCTTTGCTAAGAACTAAATGACCTAAAAGACAAGCCCTAAACATGGAACAGGTGATGCAACAGTCTGTACAGCTGTTCACAAGAAGAAGCTGAATTAAAATGCACCGAAGAATGCGCCATTTAAAATACCGTATATGCCGGTCTATAAGTCGACTTTCTACACCCAAATATTAATATCAAAATGGGGG
>JAOUQX010000028.1:874651-890337 GCA_028566295.1 Liobagrus marginatus
TGCCAGTGGCCAAACCTCCCAGATTCCAAGTCATAAATTCCATATAAATCTCGAATAAAACCTCAAACCCTTAAGCCAATCCAAGAAAGTTTAAGACAGCGGTTTGTACTATTTGAATTGCATTCTGCTGAAAAATAAATGAATGAATGATCGACTGGAGACAACGTTCAGTACCGCCGCAATCTAGATCAAATAAAGTAGCACAGTTAACAATGAAGCACACCACCAATAAGCAGAGACCAACACAGACCACAACCTGATGCAACAAATAATCACAAGGAGTAACGAGCACAAGCCACTAAAAGAAAATGAGAAAGCCGCTGAAAGCCTATTAAGTAAATGTGTGCAGCTCAGAAGAACGTGGCTTATACACCGTAGATGGGACGTTTTGGCGAAGTGTAAACTTTTAAATCCCACTGGGATATACAAACGGAAACTGATCCAAAACCCTCCAATATTTGGCAGTAATATCAAATTGCCAGGAAAAAGAAGAAAGCAAATTTTATGCCAATAGAAAAGTTTATAAAAATCTAAAAAAAAACAAAAAAACAACTGAAACTGCTCTAAATAAAAAAACTTCTGTCATTTCAAAAGCTTGTAGGAAGCATTTGAAGTAGAGCGACAAGCACAGGGGAGGAGGAGGAAAACGAGCGTATGTTAGCAGGAGGCATGGCTAAGAAGCATTGAGTTTAATATTCTGGAACTAATGGGGATTTGACGAGAGCTTTACCGCTCAGGTCTCACTGTGTGCTGTGCATTATCCATCTTAGTTTGTCTGGCCATATGGCTCGAGTGAGACACCATTGTCTAAAAACTCTTAACTTCCATACTTCAGCAGTGAATCCAGCTATCACATGAGTGAATCCATCTATCACAACATAAGCAGAGAGAAACTGAAAGGCCAGTCATAATATCCTCGTATTTATATATGATCTTTTTTTCACCTACACAAACTCTGCTTCGTTCATTTACGGAGACTTGCAGGAAAAGATGCATACAAAAACCGTAGTGCTGTGACATGGCCTATTTTGAGAAAAGCGCATTAGCTACGGAATCCCATTTTCAAAACGACTTCAGTCCCCGAAACCTGGCCGGGTTTCTTGACATAAATTCACTGGGTCTGGAGAAAGACCGTCGTCAACAGAAATCCTAGCTCAAAACAACTTGGCATCAAATGGACAGAAAATAGTGACCAAAGATGTCGTATGTGGGACAAACAACGATCTTACAGAAAAATACACTTTTAAATAGATTAATTTTAAATTGAGTTTTTTTTTTTTTTTTTTTATAGACAAGAGATTTTATTGCAGGAAATGTGACTTTGGTTCTCTACCATCCCCTCCTGATTGCCAAGCACATAAAACCCTAAATTCAGTATTGATTATAGCTGTATTAATGTTACAATTACAGTCACAAGCATAAGCTGAAAATGAATAGTGTTTTTATTTACATCTCTTAGGTACAAAAAGGATTCCTTCTAACAACTGGATTGATCGAAGGAAGGAAACCTCCTAGACTTTCGTCGCTTTTATAAATCTCTACCAGGACAAGATGTTATAGTATTTACTATAACTATTTTATACATTTGACATCGATACTGTTTTAGTGCTGCTGAGATCGAATCAGTTTATCCGCATGTTACCGTGGATTATTTTGTATAATTCACACAAGCATTCAACAACTCGAGCTGAAACATCACATTAATGAGGATCTCAGATGGAGCCATAAACAACCACACAAAACAAGAGACATAAAAGGATCTGGTGGATGTATTTTTCGTCCCAATTTAAAAAACAAAACAAAACAACAACCTTTTTTTCCTCCTTATTTTAGTGTTTGGGATGTGCCACTTGGTTCAACGTTTCAAGCCACTGTATCAGAAAAAATTTTAATGTCTTAGGTCATCAAAATGTCAAAAACATTTAACATTAATTTGATTTCTTTGGGAATTATTACATGTATAGCTTTTTAATTGGAAACGGTGCTCATGCAATCAGCACTCATCTCACGTTCACCTTCAAATATTCGATTACAGAAATCTTTTGATTACGCATTTACTTTGTAAGGCCGATGCTTGAACAAGTTTGCTTGGAATTTTTTTTTTTTTTGATGGCAATAATGGGTTACTATTAATACTAAACCATACAACACGTAAACCCACATCTAAAGCCCAAAATATTCTTCGGCTGTCCGTGCACCGTCAAACATACGGAATCACATTTGTGCCAAATAAAATGAATGAAACTTTTGCAACAAAGAACAAAAAAGTCACTCTGAAAATAAAACCAACAACAACAAAAAAAGTAGCATCATCTTCAAATAAACTGCATTCTTCACTTTCACTAAACATAGTTTTAATGCGCTGCCAGTGTTTTCATTTTTGCTTTCCAAGTTTTCGCTCGCCGTTCGCAAACAAATTATGAGGGTGGGGCTTAACAGCGGTTTGCTCTTATTGGTCTGTGTGTTTTGACAACCGGCTCAAAATCCAGAAGTAGTGCGGGCGCATTGTCTGGACTCGGGAGCTCTAAGTAGTCTACACCAATAGTAATTAGAATATATTAAAGAACATTAATGATAAAACACTGATATTTTCCACATAAGAAGAAGAATAGCTTTATTTATGATGAGTAACCGGCAGGCTCACAGAGCGTTGTCAACATCATCAAGTGCAGGACTTAAGTGACGTGAATACTACAAACACCGTCAATAACTTCAATGTAATTCACTGTACGGTCACCAAATTCAGTTCACACATCATTGCTGCCTTGGCTGTTTTTGTAGTACAGTATTCGCTTTTTGGGTTTTGAACTTGGGATCTGTCTCTCAGCCGCCTGCACATAGAGATCAATGTATGTTGTACAATGTATTTTGGCCACCGTGGAGGAAAGCTGATTTTGAGGAAAAGTAGGTTGTAGCTGCTTGAGGTGTTATTTGTGTAGTAACGTAGCGTTTAGCTCAGGAGGTATTGATCCAGAAAATTTCAATCTGTGAATATGCAACTTTACTTAAGTCCAAAAACTCACTAGCCAATCAGAGAGAACCGCTCTTAAGCCTTGCTTTCACAAGAGGTTTGTGCCAGAACAGCGAACGTAAAAAGATTGCTTTTCCGTTTTAGGTTCATTTTTTCCTTGGAGTACGTTTCAAACTATTTTATAATTGTGGAAGCACTACTTTTTTTTTTCTCCGATCCTGCTCAGTGAATGTCACGACTCGGTGCTGTCCTAAGATGTCTGGTAGAGTACAGAAAAAATTGTACTACGCATTTGTCGGAACGCGTGGGTCCGCGATTGAGTATACGTGTGAGAAAAATGCGCGAGACGCGTCCGGTCACGGAAAGTGAAGTGTACTCAGGGCTTTAACCACATATTTAAAAGCCCTAGATCAAACAAAGTGCTAAAATTGCTTTGCTGCGCCTGACTGACTACATCCTCTAGACAGTTATGGCAAGTTATGACAAAGACCGAGAGAGCATTACAAGAATAACCGATGCATAACTGATAGCATAGCAGGATGGATTACTGATGAAAATTACTGTATAAGAAGAGTACATGATATAAATAATACTAATGTTAAGTCTCTTTTTGTCAGCATATATAATTAACTGCCACGAATAACTGCCACGAGGGGAGAAGGAACCGAGATGTGCTCCATCTGTTTTAACACATTTCAGGAGACCAAAAGGCAACCAACGTGTTGTGAGGTTACATATGTGCAATATTAGTGGTCAAGATCAATGAAAAATGTAAACCGGAATCATCATCTTAAATGCAAAAAACGCATTGCAATTAATATGCTGGATAAATACAAAGCATCCAATTAAATAGAGTTTGAATGTTTGTCATAGAAAAATTATAGAAATTATTTTCTAAGTCAATTAAAAAAAAGAAAGAAAGAAAGAAAATGCAGCGAGTGTAAACAATTACCAGGTAAATATTGGATGGACTTGTAACAGGAAAACAAAAACAAGTTACATTTTTTTTTGAGAACTTGACAAGCATATTTGTTGTGGTTTGAAATGTCAAAATAACAATCTGAAGATGAACATATGCCACCTCGTGGCAGTCAAAGAAATATCAACAGGTGCACACGCACCATTTGTTTTAGAGAAGACGAGGGATTTAAATTAACATTTTAAGCACAATTATATTGTGAATTAACAGTGGTCTATTCTTTTAGCTAATAAGATCCGATTGGATTCACCAACATAAAGAAAATGAAAATTATTAGCTGTTCAAAATAGAATGGTTTTTCTTTCAATTTTACATGATTTTCATGACGCCACTGAAATAACTCCCCTTTAAGCATCTCCCAAAAGCCTAAACAATACATTTGCCTGTCTCTGCAATTACTGATACATCAAACTGAACAAAAATCAGTAGCAAACAAAACAGATAATATTGAATCACATTGGAGTGCTGTAAGGCTTTTCAGAGATCTCGCACCATTGATATCTACATTTTCCGCCGGTTTTCTGACTACACAATCTGCCTTAATCATCTATATCTAACAAGCTCCTATTGGCTAACATCTGACAAAAGAGTTTAGTTAGGTAGCAAAAATGCAAATCTGTTTCCCACAGCATTTCACTTCAGTCTGCTTCTGTTTTGTAAAGAACGTAAGAAACCAAAATTAATTTCAAAAACGAGACATGTTTTAACGCCTTACACACATAGTCATTCTTCATTCTGACTTTTCTGAAACTAGACCAAACGTATCCCAAACTTACTTCTTTAACCCAGGTCATGTGGCATCACCCTGCAAATCCCCCTCACGCCTCAGCATTGCTGTGTCCCTTCTGTGTGGAAATGGCCAGTGTGCTACAGTACTGTGATCCGCAGGGGAGTCAGCCAGTGTGTGTAATGAGGCTCAGCGCGCTGCTCTGAGCAGCTGTGCACATTTATGAACATTTCTTGTCTAGCGGGGACCTGTTATAAGGACTGATTAGCCCTTAGCCCCAGGGCTGCAGTATGAGCTTCAGAATAGTGTCATCTGGATGGTTTACGGCACAAGGCCAAAAAAATTGTCTTATTGTTGTAAATCAAAGAGGAAATAAGCTCGTTCAGCGTGCCCCTATGCTAATGCTAATAATCATAAGAGCATGAGACATGAATGTAAACGGAAGCTATATCAAACCCTGTTAAAATGATTATAAAAGAAAAAAGTTCACTTTAATTCTGTTTTATTTGGCAAGTTAAAAGGTTATTCTTAAATATTCAAACCGAATGCATCACAACACAAGTTATAAACTCAGATAAAAGCATTTCATTCACATAATAAGGAAATATAATATTCTTTCTGTTCGTCTAAAATTATTTGGCAGGAATACATAAAATATACTCACTGCTGTGTTGCTTTTCCTCCACTTCAGTTTGAGAGGTGTCGCCAGCGGCCTCATCTCCCCCAACAGGCCTCCTGCTTGTTGCAGATGTTGAAGTGGCAGCTGGCTGCTGTGGCATCTGGAACTCTGGTGGGGTCAGACAGCAGCACATGCCCAGTAATGGTCAACCCACGTTCTTTAAGCTACTTTGTCCTGCTTGTTTTCCAAACTATCTCTGCGCTATCCACTGCTGATTACCTGATCAGGTGTGTTTAGTCAATCAGAAACTGAATAAGAGACCATCATAGAGGACTGTGAAGTGGGGGAAGACAAAGTGAATTATTATCTCCCAGCCCCTGATTTACTGAACACACCTGATCCAGGTAATTAACAGCAGGTAGGGAGAGGAGAATTGAAAACAGGCATGACTCAATGAAAATTGATTGATCATCACTGCAATTACAACATAAAAGCCTACCAGGCAAGACGAATGGAATGTCGGCAAGAAGCAAGCGTTTGGACTACTGTATCTTTAAACAGGAGTGTGTAAATAAAAGTGCTGAGATAAAAGAGACAGAAAGTAACCAGGAAGGCACACGTCTTATCTTGACTTTTTCAATCCTTAATGCCTCTTGCTGACAGTGAGCGCTCTACTTACTCGAATGCGACACAAAATGAATAAACAGTAAATGCAAAAAGGAAGCATCGCCCTTTATGCCACAAAACTGATACCTTTTACATCTCCAGTGCACCACATAAAATATTTACCAGCACCGTTCATGAACAATTCGCTCTATAGCCTGCAAAATGCATTCAGCTCTGTAGAGTGCAAATGAAAAGGATCTGAAGAGGCCTAGAGGAGTCTATTAGGTGTGCACTTTTGGTTTGCAGTTAGAATAAAGTGCGAAAAGACGCTGCATTATTATACCTTACAATTACCTTGCTTCTTTGCTCAAGGTACACAGTGAATATCTTACATGTTGTCTCACTTTGGGCTGAATGAGCTAAACAGAAGAGGCTACCTGCTGCTAATGCTATGACCCATCACAACTGAACACATAGTAAGTTTACACTTCAGGAAGTATATATAAAATATATATCACTTTAAATAAATATAAGTTTAAGGAGAACGATTTGCTTCATTACCTTTTTGAATCTCAGATTACAAAAAACTTTTATCAAATATGAGCTGCTGCAAAAACATTAACTGGAAATATAAATCAGCGCCAGTGAAATCACAGGACTTTGTAAGAGAGGTCAAACTCGCCTCTCTTTCTCCGAGACTCCTTGATCTCCTCACACGTACGGTCGAATTCTGGGTCCAGCTCGGAGGCGATCATGGCATGAGCCGCGTCCTTCAGACTGCAAGCCCTATGCCGAATGATCTTATCTGTTAGGAAGCAATTTAATATGCATTTAGTACACACATACACACACAACCAATAGAACTGAGGAACAAAGCACTTCCGTAGCACGTCTCTACTAGAAGCAAGACTTGTAATCTAGCGTAAGCCTCTTAAATTGTGTTTTTAAGGAACATCTGTAAAATTCAAGACTTTTTTCAGTGTTTAACTCTAAACTTAAAACACTCACCACTGGTTTCACAGACAAGGCTTAAGCTAGTCCTAGACTAAAATGCATATTTGCGCTGTTTTATCTGAACGCAACTTGTACTGACATGTATTAAATTATGTCACTGCGATTGTTTTGTCTTAAGATGCACACCAGTAATGTTTTCTATTGTACACATATAGAAACTACTTAAATATCCTAATTGAACTAGGGCCTAACCAAGGGCTTAGCCTAAGCCCTGTCTGTGAAACCGGGCATCAGTGGCATGATGCAGGTTGGATCTGTGGATTCATGCTTTTGGTATCTTAAATTCGGACCCTACGTCTGAGTGCCTCGGTAAAAATCTAAATTTATCCGACCAGGCATTTGACAAGCCCTTACACATTTTTCTGTCTTTAACGTCCCGGTTTTGCTAAAGCTGAGGTTACTGCAGTGACAGAAGTGAAACTTGGTTCCATCCACCTCATGGTTTGGCGTGTTGTGCATTCTGAGATGCTTTTTTGCTCACTACAGTTGTGCAGTGTGCTTATTTGAGTGATTGTAGCCAACCTGTCAGCTCAAACAAGTCTAGCCGATCTACCGTGACCTCTCCCATCAACAAGGTTTTTTTGGTCAGCAGAACTGTCACTCAATGGATGCTTCTTTCTTTCTTATTGTACCATTCTGAGCAAACTCTAGAGACTGTTTTGTATAAAACATCCCAGAAGAGCAGCAATTAGAGAAAAAGACAAACCAGCCTGACAACAATCACGCCACAGTAAAAATGACCGAGATCACATTCCCCCCGTTTCTGATGGTTGCTGTAATCATCACCAGAAGCCACTGGTCTGAGTCTTTATTGTTTTATGCATTACACTGAAGCTACATACTATGCTGATTAGATAATTGTATAAATGAGTAGGAGCACAAAAGAACTCAAAGTGTTCAGCAAGAAGTCTAGCATGATTTAATCATGGTTTCTGTCAACTGCATCATGTAACTTTGGGCTTAAATCCTATACAAATGGAAGATTTTCTTCTTTGGGAGGAAAAAATACCCAAACAATGGCTCAGAATTTGAATACTGTAAAATTTGTTAGAAATAATTGAGTCCTGATAAAATTGAATTATTTATGTCTATTTAAAGGTCAATACTTTTGAAACCGTTCCTGTGTATCGTTGTGTTTGACTGTCCACTGGTTTTGAAACGTCTACAAATTAATATACAGCAATGACAGTAAAGTACTGAAGTGTACTAAAGCGTTTGTCTGGACATAGAAGACTGGCGCACTTTGGTTTTAAGACTAATCACTGAATAAAAAAGTAATGCTGACAAATGGCATAACAGCTCCTTCATTTCATTTCATTGGTCCAAATGCACCCAGAGAAGTCTTGGCCATGACATTAAAGCAGTTATTTGCATTTTGGATGGTCCTCTCCGTTGCTACTTTGTGGACTGCATTTACAACCAATGACTCATGTCCTGCTAAATGGGGAGGCATGAGTTATTCATGATCACAGTCTGCAATCAATTACTACTGGAAATTTCAGAAATACTAAACAAATATTTACTGAAATTCAAAAAAAAAAAAAAAAAAGAAAGAAAAAAAAAAGAGATTTTGCATGGTTGTAATTGAAAGATTATTCAACGGTTGACAGGGTGTGCGTACAGTCGATATATATCTCATATAAACATTTCTGAGCTGGGTTTAAATGACAAAAAAAATACTTCTTAATCGGTGCTTTATTATTGTTGGGCCTAAATTGTGGATTTTTGGTTTCTCAGAGATTCTCCGAATTAAAAACCAAGTTAAAAACATCAGGGATTAATCTCAGCTTTCTAACTACTCTTATAGCATTATCTGATCAGTGTTTGTTTGCATCATTAATCTAGTGCATTACGGTCGTCATAATGCCCATGTTTATGCTTATAAGTTCTTAGATTATTTGTACAATAGTCAACCACTGTTGTTTTTACTCTGCTTTATAAATAAAATGTGATTTATTTTGTACTCGCACAAAAAAGACCTTAAGCATGCTCATTCAGGCTCTTACATATGTGACAGCCCTTACATGGTAAATTGATTTCATTTAATACTCTAACTGGTGGTACTAAATATTTACTGTGAAGCTGAATGTTCATATTCTTACTGTTATTTTTACCAAAACTAAGCTCCACTGTATATCGCAGATTAGGACCATTTCTGTGTCTGAACTCTACCGTTGCTGTAAAGAATTTATGATATTTTTTTTTTTTTTTTTAGTTATGCTTCAATATAAAACCTGTCATACATTGATCCCTAAAATAGGTTTTTGTTCTTCACTACTTTCTTCTCCTCCTCAAATAAGTATGACAGTGTTAAACACACATTAATTGTATGACTCATTCCAGTTGAATTTAACACACTTGTTAATTTACACTTTTTCTCCTCACCTCCGGGATCTTTGTCTGGATTGTACTCCAACGCATTACTGCAGATGAGGTCAATGTCCTTCAGGAAGTCTTTTGCGTTTGTGTACTTGTGAGTGTCAATCTTTGTCATGATAGAGGACAAATCCATAGGCTCTCTGATGACCTCAAGATAATCTGACACCTAAAAAGGTAACGGTAATATATCCACACACGTTATATATATATATATATTTACATTTCATATGTAGATATGTCCTGTTCTTTGTCCCCTAGCCTTACTATTCTAGTACTAGTCTACTAAGTCACCGTGACTATCCTTATTAATTACCAACACTTTACACCACACATTTTATCAGTTCTGCAACGTTATCAAGAAACACTACAAGATAAACCCAAACTAAAACAAAACAGTGCAGAATAATGCAATATAATTATAGTGTTGACTAAGTAGCTTGACTAACCCACCTCCTCGATATCTACAGGCTTGCTAAATATCTGGAAGCGTTTGTCGGTGGCCAGTCGCCTGGTGACGTCCCTGAGAAAGAGGCGGAGCTCGCGCAGGGTGTTCTCCTCCTGCTCCTCAAGTCGCTTCTGCTCGTCCAGAGAAAGCTGGCGAGGGCCAGGGTCTTCCACCAGAGGCAGCACTTCAAGATCGCATGCTAAATAAACATGTACAAATACGTGCAACTTAATTCCCCTATCTTCATTCAGATGTTTCAACTTCTAATTCATCTGAATCTTAGATTTTTAACAGTCCATAAAAATTAACAGTACTAAACTGACTACAGTTTTTCATGAAGCTTACCAAGATATTTTCTCCATTTTGCTCAATTTTAATCTGCTTATTTAAGTTCCTAACCCTAAAACTACTATAAAAGCGGCAGGTTAAAGCTATTCAAAGGATAATTAATATTTGTATATTTACTTCAGGAGTCCTAAGGTATATAATAAAATAGAAAAAAGCGTGTAGAATGCATTTAACTTGAGATACCACTAATTTTACAGTGTATTAACAGCACTGACTTAGGTGAATATAGATATGCAGTCCATCTAAAATATTTCTAGTACTATATCAGAAAAGCCCACTAACTAGAAATGTATAAACTCAGAATATTCACTATACACCACAGAGCAATAAAGGTGAATACTGTAACAATTACAACCGAACATTTTATGCCTACTGATATTGAGCCATAAAATGGTTTTGAGAATTTGACTTCCAATTTTGGACTTCTGTGCCAAGAAATAGTGCGATGAGTAGGAGGAAACTTGTCTCATGCCTGGGAATTTTCTTCTAGCCAGAGGGAACATCATGCAGAAGGCCTTGGGCAAAGTGTCTTCTCAGAAGTCTGCACACTAGCCTCAACATCAATAATTTGTGTTAGGAATCTTGAAAACAACTCTTGTAGCAGTAAGTGCAATTATTCTCCAGCTAATATCTTTCCAACGTAATGTTTTGATTCAACATCGTAAACCAAAACCGGGATACCAAAAATCCCTCAGTATTTGCTAGAGCTCTTCCTGGTTCTTCTGAGCATTCTGATTTAAAGCAAAAGTAGTTACTTGTGTATTTTGGCAAACTGCTGGAGGCTGACTTTGAATCGTAGTTGAGGACCTTATTTTTTCCCCACACCGTCAAAACACAACTGTGTGTTGGTTTATCTTACACAAACACGGTGGTCAAAACTCAAAATCTGGGATAGATCAAGGAAAACCAGACCTTATAAATGTATTGATGTAAAGGCCAGCTAGTGGGCTATAAGTAAACAGAGAAAACTGTAGGCATTTTTCAGTTCGGTTTATATTGCTTTAGTGAATATTTACAAAGGCATTGATGTGTTATAATCGACAACCTTTTGTAATGCAGCTCCACATGCAGCTTCAGAATTGCTCAAGGATGTTTTCATTTCTTTTTTCCTTTCACTTTTAAAGCGCTAGATAGCTAGGACTTTATTCGTCACATATACATTACAGCACAGTAAAATTTGTTTCTTTACATAGCCCAACTACGAATAAAATGCCCCTGGAGCAGGAGGAAGTTTAAGCGCCTTGCTTGAACCCAGATCCTCTGATCAACAACTTTAAAACATCTTAATCGTTTGAGAAATCACTGCCAATTCAAAGTTGCCAATTAAAGAGGCCTGGTTTGTTCTCCCGAATGCAGCACAATCATCCCAAATGTACTCTTTGGCATGGCACACTAAATAAATACCTTACCAGCTCCAGTCTCTTGCTCAGGGCAGGCTGGGCAGCTGGAGGGACAGTGTGTGATGTGTGTAATCCTTTTACATCGTAACCAAGCTGGTAATAAATCTAATCAGACAATTTGTAGCTATGGTAACACACACAAACAACAACGACAGAGAAGCTGAACGATTTTATAATGCAATGCTCTTCTGTGATAGACCATTTGTTATTTTGATTAGAGAGAAATTTTTGGGCCCGTCTGTGCACACGTGAATGTATAAGTATGCATACACCTTTGTTGTACCTTTTTTCTTAGGGCGGAGTGGTGGCTTGGCAGCTTGCACCAATATGAGCTCACCGAAGAACTTTCTGCGGTCCTCCTCCACAGGCGAGGTTAAACACACCACTTCATCATAGGAACGATTGAAGATACATTTGACCTAAAAACACACACAAACACTATAATAAATACATAACATTAAATTAACTTTGATCTGGAATTAAAGCTTACAGAAAACAGCATCAGCCAGTTCAGATAGAATTCCTGACAATGTTATAACCGACACAGAGCTGAAGCTGCAAGAAGAATATCATTAACCAATGAAATAACTGGTTTAAATTTTCACTTAAAATTATACCACCTTAAGGGCAAAGTGAAGTAGTGCACTAGGCCTAATGAATCAGGGCATGCAGGCTGGAAATATAGAAATATGAACATAATATCCCAACAGTAAACTTCACATCACTCTATAAGGAATAACCCAACGCTTTGCATGAATTGAACATGCACACAACAGTTTAGTCTGTGCTTGACGATTTGAGCAATGAAGAATGCATTGGAAAACAGAAAACGCATTGGTTGTTACATAGAAAGAAAAAAAATGATTATGGGTTCATAAAAAACAACAACAACCTCTTCACAAAAGTGGAACGAACTGAGTAATGCTAAACACCTGAACAATCATACGTGATTGTCTGAACAACAGCTATAATGCACAATAATGACTGCAAAACTATATTTCTTCACAGAAAATCTAACAAAAAAAACGCAGAACACTTGTACATATTTTATATCCAGTGCTGAATTTTGACCTGCATAAAGACATTCTGCGTGACTGAAGTACGCATCAACGTACTGTACATTTCCGATCTCATATGATTCAGTTGATGTTTGGAGTCAAATCGGATTGTTTTACAAGTCCTAATGTAGGGCGGTTTTAAAGATTTATTTACTATACGTACACAAAAAGAGAATGGAAGGAACAACCGCGAGGAAAGCCAAAATGCAAAGATCAGCAAAAACAGCAATAAAAGTAAAGGCCATTAGACAATAAATGACACACCACTGCTGCCAAACTCTGATCTCTGCTTGGCCACGAAGGAAACATTTCTTTTATGGTCCGATCCCGTTTTACAGTTAGTGCTGGATACATGATATTAGTTAATAAAGTCCACTGTTCAGATCCGTCCTCGGCTGTGCACGTGAAAATCGGCGCTGCTTCACTGGTGTGTCCTAGCTGTCCTTTCTGTAGTGTATCTAAGGTGAATACTAATAATCTGGACATAATGAACTTTAAATACCACACAAACCCTAAAGACCACATGCTTACATCTGGCAGAGACGGAGACATTTTATCAAGGGCTCGTATTGGCAGCAAGTTCCGCAAGGTTGAGCATAATATTTGACAATTACTTCTTTGCCAACAAAGCATCTTTGCAATAATTAAAAAAAAAGTTAAAAGTAAAAAATATGTATGGAAGGAATAATGAGTTCAATTCAAGGTCAATTGAGTTATTCGGATTTTCCTACAGGGATTTGCCAACGATTACAATTTAACTTGTGTAACATACAGTACATTTTGTACGTAAACCTTTCCCAGTAAAAGAATTTTACATCAACACACTGCTTATTATTAGGGTAAGATGATTCCCGTGCATGAACTGTCACTATGCAAACAATGAGTAGATGTATACAAACATTGATAGAATAAGCTACACCTTCTGATCAAACCAGATTTGAGAATTCAGTAACACTGCAGTAGAAAACCATTATGCAACATGGCCAGAAAGGGAAACGCCATGATTAGTATATGACTTGATTTAAAATGCAATTTTAGCTGTTCGACACACAGACAACATAGTGACAGCAATGTATACCGTACAGTAATACTGAAATAATCTTCATATCACAACCCTTCATTCCTTGCCCCGCTATTAAACGACAGTGCTCCTCTATATAAAATGAAACTCCATTATTCCCCCAGCATGACTGAGTGACACAGGCATTTGTAGCACATTTCCTAGTAAAAGAAACTCATTTGTCCCATGCCCTTAAAGTATATATGGCTTCTGCTGATGCAGCATGTTCTGTACTGCATTAAGACATCCCCTGCAGATCATCACAACCTCATATCTGTTCATTTGGCCTATTTGGGGGGAGAGACATGCACATACAAAAAGTATATACACCACGTAAAAAATGACGTCAGGTCAGGCTTGACAAACACGGGTGTGTGCCAAGCCCAAAGAAAATGGTCTCTTCCCATGCCCAACATAGTCTTGACAGATGCTTGCATTCAGGTTATATACCAGGCTATCAAAAAAAAAAAAAACAGAGGCTTTAGAAAAAAGATTTGGCTCTTCACCTAAGGCAGAGGTTCTCAACCTTCCTAATGCTGCGACCCTTTAATACAGTTCCTCATGTTGTGGTGACCCCCAACCATAAAATTATTTCCGTTGCTACTTTATAACTAATTTTGCTACTATTTATGAATCATAATGTAAATATCTGATATGCAGAATGTACATTCATTGTTACAAATTGAACATAATTAAAGCATAGCGATTAATCACAAAAACAATATGTAATTATATATCGTGAAATATTTATTTCTAATCACAAATGAAATTTTGTCTTAAAGCATGGTGTAGCATCGGTAACAGTCTTAATATAACAACAGTACACTACATCGCTACATTTTGTGACAGTATGGGTAACAAGCCAAGGTCAGGGCGAAGGTTGAGATTGCTTCTTTCTCACCAGATCAGAAATTCTCGGGGCAGTCTTTGCAAGCGCACAACAAAGATCCTCTTCCACAACAAGTCTACTTCTGCATTTAGACTTGATAACCAACAAGCTGGAAACCCCTGTTTCACAAAGATATGTTGTTGGAAATGGAAGAAGAAGAAGGCGCAACACAGTCTCAGACAGAACAGGATATGACTGCAAACACTTGATCCAGAATTTTGTAACGGTCATTGTAGAGAAATCGGTTTTCGCTGCATCGCTGTTAATAAGTTCAATAAACTCCCCTTGTTCTGTCTGAGGAACATCTTCAATTTGAATGTGAATGGGCTTCTGGCAAGTGCAAATGGGGTGTCAGCATTTTGAAAGTAGGATGAAATTTCATATGCAAGCATGTGCAAGTGTTCTTTCACAGAAATTATCATCGTAATCCTTTTGTCTGGTTCAATGTCATGTTCCTCAAAGAAAGCAGATAAGGTAGGCAAACATGTGAATTTGACTTTCATCCAATTTTTTTGCCAAACCTGAAGTTTCATTTGGAATGATCAGATCTTTTCAGACAAATCGAGGCATGTTGCATTTGGTCTCTGCAGTGATAAATTTAACTCATTCAAGATGGCAATGATGTCAACTAAGTAAGCCATTTTCTGCAGTTCACTTTTATTGCTGAAGTGCTTCCAACCGCGGTCTCGATTAAAAAATTGTGTTCATCACGAAACTGAAAAACACGTTTTAAAACTTTTCCTGTCGACAACCATCTCACGTTAGTGTGAAATAGCAGAACATTGTTCGGCACATCCAACTCATCGTACAGTTGCGAAAACAGTCGACTGTTTAAAGTGCTCGCCTTTACAAAATTGACAGAACTTATGACATTGTTGTTACAGTGTCGTTAGATAAGGAAATTGCACTCAATTTCATAACAAATTCGTCTCTGATCGTAACTCGAACAATATCTTTGGCCGCTGGCAACAGTAAATCCTCAGCAATGGTGTGAGTTCGGAGTGCCACCAAATATGAAGCTTCAACGGCTGCTACATTTTGTTTGTGAGACTTGCCACCAGTGTAAATTCTGGCTTTCTTGAGTCCATCAGCTTTGCTTCTAAAATAGTTTGTATCCTTTATGTGTGTGTGTGTGTGTGTGTGTGTGTGTGTGTGTGTGTGTGTGTGTGTGTGTGTGTGTGTGTGTGTGTG
>JAOUQX010000028.1:929728-953236 GCA_028566295.1 Liobagrus marginatus
TATCTATCTATCTATCTATCTATCTATCTATCTATCTATCTGTCTGTCTGTCTGTCTGTCTGTCTGTCTGTCTTTCCGTCCATCCATTTGTCCATCTATCTATCTATCTATCTATCTATCTATCTATCTATCTATCTATCTATCTATCTAGACTGTCTCATACTAATTGTGATGGTGTCAGCATTGCTGTATGGATTCTTTATCACCCGTTATTTTCAAACTTTAATCATAATGAAGCTAATGAAATCATTTCCATTTTAATTTTGACTCTTTACGTACGATGTATGATCCTGATCCAGCGACAGATTCATCAACATTATACTCTGCATCACGCGAACATTTGTGAACCTATGAATAAATAATAGTTAGGTCTGTTTTGCTGTTTACAGATTCATCTGGAGCAGAAGCTCTCTGTGTGGAGCAAAGTGTGTTTTGCTATCGGAGGGGCACCGAATCAAGTTGCAGGAAGTGCAACAGCCTTTTTCTTACAGATATTTCTACTAGATGTCGCACAGGTAACGTGTGCATGAATACATTCATGTGTTCCACCATTACAGAGAGGAAGCGACTCTGACTAATGATCTTATCACTAATGCAACAGATTTGATTAAAGTTGCTATCATGTAAAATCTAAAAATATCTGCAGCCTCGAATTTTTGATGATTTGCCCTCCCAGTTTTTTTTTTTGTGGCTTCATAATTTAGATATCGGTGGCATTTATCTCTGTGTAGTGGTAAAGGCAGTGCACTTCCTTTCCCCAGATAAACCCTTTTCAGGCCTCCCTGGTGCTGTTGATTGGGAAGGTTTGGGGTGCTGTTACTGATCCTGTTGTTGGATTTTTCATCACTAAAAGCAGATGGACAAAAATTGGTCGACTCATGCCGTGGTGAGTAGAGCATACTCTTTAAGGATCAGCGTATACAGTATCAAATCATACACCAGTCACAAATATGTGGGTATCAGAATATCACATCAATATGTGGTTCCTTCCTAAGCTTTTGGAAGAACACATTTGTATGGAATGTCTTTGTATGTACTAGCATTAACATTTTCCTTCACTGGAACAAGGCGCCAACCATGTGCCAGCATGACAATGCTCCTGTGCAAAAATCTTCTCCATGAACACATAGTTGGTGCAGAATTCCTCAAATGACCCTATCCTTAGCTTGGCCCCTCTATATGCTTTTGATTTTAGACCTTTTTGTTTAACATCAATGCTTTACCTAAATAATGCTTTTGTAGATGAATATGCAAATCCCAAAAATTTCAAAATCTAGTGGAAAATCATTTGGTGAAGTGTGGTAGCTTTTATAACAGCAAAGGATGATGCCCAAAAAACATGTATAGTATAGTGTATATGTAAGTATAATTAATGATCAGGGGTCAGCATGCATTTATTCTGACAGTGGTTCTTCACCCATATTGTGTGTTTCAATTTGTATTTATCGAAAACATCTCCCATACACATTATGCATTTTATCGCTCGTTTATGTTTGATAAACTAGCACTATAAATGTTTGATTGTTTTATACTTTTTAGCAGTTTTTAGATGATTGTAGGTGACGAACAGAGACACAAGTACTTTGGCTGGCTCATTGGTTGACACTGATCTCTTGGTCCCAACTGCTATTCCCAACAAAAAATTCCCATATCACTGCCCTATCACAAAGATGGCTTCAAAGTGTCTGAAAGGAAGTTGTGTCAGTTGGTGGAATGTGACAGCCTTGCCCAACTGGGACCTTAGACCCCCTTAACAGCTAACCCTTTGGATGTTTCCGTCTTAAATGTGTAAATAACACGTCTGATTCTATAAAGATCCTGCTGTAAGGCATTGAGGAATCAGATAAGTTTACATTTAAGTGCCAGGTTGTGTGCATTGGGAATGCAATCCTAAGGGAGCCAATAAAATGATTCAGTGCAGGCTGTATTTAGTCTGTGAGGATGGGAATGTCTATCTTATCTCACAGTAGGTATGAAGTTTTATTTGAAATTTTAATCACTGCTCCGTGAAAAAGAATTCCTACATTTTAAACTAGGCTGTGTTTAGGCCGGTCTTTTATTCCAGATGTCTGTCATTTTATCCCATACTTCACAATGTTTTTGACATTTTAACTGTTATACCAATGCTGCCTGCCAAGATTTTTAATTCCACACCAGGACTTCCATCGAAAATGACAGCGTTAACAATTACACCGTCCCACCCCAAAAAATCTAGTATGATGAGACATGTAGCAGTCATGATGACTTATAAAAACGCATCCTGGCTGTAACTCCAGATACCCATCTGTGTAGGTCAGTGACCCGGTCATTGTGGTCTTTTTACTTACAGTGGGCAATTCCAGGCCAGTCCATCGTTATTCATCTTGTGCAACATTTAAAGCCATCCAGTCATCAAATCCAGCCCAATCCCCAATTCCCCCATTCCTGACTGCATACTGTTGATTGTAGGGAGAAAAGCAATCAATGGTTGAGCAATGGTGCTAGCTCACGCTGCAAATCAGGGGTCTGGACTGTGCTAGAATTGGCCATTCTTCATACACATTGGGTACATTTCTTTGTCCCTGTCTTTCTACTGTTGGCCACGGTTTATCAGTGAATAGCCTAGACATGTGTTTAGGCAGAGGTCAATGAACTCCATTATGGGAAATGTGTGTCATTACTAGGGATTATATAGGCACCAATTCATGTGAAGTTCTTTCCATATGATGTAGATATAAAGAAGCACGAACATAGTTGAGATTTTACTCCTAAAATATTGCTGACTATTGAGAATCTATTTGAATCAAAATGATATTTTGGCTAAACAAAAGCACGTGTGACTATGATGCTGTGGCTTATAGGATCATTTTAGTTTGCATCCTAACAAGCACCACACCAAGCCAATTTCCAATTTCCTGCACGTATAAGCATATCAGCATTCAACAACAAACACTTCACTTGTAGAAATGCAACTGTCATTACATGCTAAATATTATATATATTATATGCTGTACAGGACATCTGCAATAACAAATATAAAATATAGCTGCAAGCAGCAATTATCGGGGTCAAGCCCAATAAGTAGCCTTTGTAGTAATAAAAGATTTACATAAAACACACCTAGAAACGAATAATTCTCTCTCTTCTGATTCTTTGGCTCATGTCGATTCATATTCATCATATAATCAAGAAATCTAAAGTGACCATGTTTATGATATTAGACCAAAATATGCAAAACAAGAGGTCTATAATTAATCATAACTTATTATTACATTGTGCACAAGCACAGAGCATCAAAATATAATTATTAGAAAAAGCCAAATTCAAATAAAAGATTTTATTCCTTTTAACACCAATAATTGGCGATTGAACTAGTGATAATCAACAAATCACAGGATGAGGCTTTAATATCAATCTGGCAACACAGAGGTCATGCTCGTGCACGTATAAATGTCATAAATGTAATTTTAATAACAATTAATTTGTATTAATTTGATTTTAATTAACCCCTAAAAATTAAAAATAGAGGATTACAGATGAATTGAGTTTGAATATGAAATTTCCTTTGATTAATTCTCTAAATCCATGTTTAGTCAAGTATAAATATAATAACTTCCTTATTAATGTTTCTCTTGTTTTTTCTAGGATGGTGGCCTGTACACCATTTGCCGTCGTGTCCTATTTCTACTTGTGGTTTGTTCCCCCTTTTACCAACCAAAGGTACATCTGGTATCTGGGATTCTACTGCCTCTACCAAACTCTCATCACAGTAAGTCACCTGCTATGAGTCAGAATCACACTGAACTTACCATCTCTCAGCATCATACAATAAATTGTATTAAATTACACAATCATATCATTTAACATAATTATAACAATTTTCAGACAGGGATGCTGCTTTTGGTTTTGACATTCGTTCATAAAAGTATACCACAAAGATGGGGAGCTATCTACTGTATTCTATGTTGTATTGGGCCTTATTATTATTTAGGGGAAGTTTGTAAGATTTTGTTTATAGGATTCATATTTTCAGTGGATTATTTGGTGGCTCAATGGGAAACGGCTCTGGGTCAGTGATCAGAGGGTCGGGGTTCAAGCCTCACACCAGGCAAGCTACCATCATTGGGTCCTTGAGCAAGGCCCTTAACCTCACTTGCTCCAGGGGCGCCGTTCATTCTGGCTGACCCTGCGCTCTGACCCCAGCCTTCAAATTCATATGCTGGGATATGCGGAATGAAAACATTTCACTGCATGTATGTGACAAATAGGATCTGAAAAGAAATAATTGGGGTTATGTGATTCTGATTGAGAAGGCTTCATAGTGGTCTTGCAAATGATTTTGATATACTGTAGACATGGCTTTGTACCTCATTCACCTGTTTATGTGTAGCAAGCAGATGTTTAGCCACAAGGTAAGTTATTAACGCTCAGGTTATGTGGATGATAAAATAATAATGTCACTTTAATTTTAATTAAGGTTAAAAATATCCCTTTCATTTTACAAAAGTAATAATTTGCTATGATTGTATAAGTTGGAACACATTAGTGTTGCATTTCTTTATCTTCTGTGAAGCTGCTTTGGGATAATGTCTATTGTTAAGAGCACTTTAGAAATACGTTTGAATTGAATTGAATTGAATTGAATTGAATTGAATTGAATGGGATATCTTTAACCAAAGGAGAATTAAAAATAATTGGTTGATTAGGGGTAGTCGCCAGCCTACCCCTTATCCACCTACAACTTCTATATTGTGGGTATCCTGCTCTCGAAGTCTGTCTTTTTGATGTTGTAGTTTTTATTTCCTTCGAATTTAGTTTCTGTCTGGCGCCAAGTTATCTTTCAGTCAATGACACCAGTATAAACCCACATGGGGAAGCCTCTCCAGTCACACAAACCCATGATATAATGACAAGTCATTTTAACTCCTTGATAAATTCATAGAAGGGGCAGCCAGAAACCACCAGAGAGGGTAAACGCTGGTTTCCGCTTTTAGCACGTGCCATTGTCTTTAAGTGCAAGGCTGAGAACCAGAAGCTGGCAGTGAACCGGGTCAATTTAACACACCAAGCTTCAATCAATTTATTACTTTTAATCCGATTGTGTGCTTTTGGTAACAATATCTCCAAATGTGTCAAAAGTAGCTTTCGAAATGGAAAACCTTTTGTGGTTTCATAGCTTAATGACATGGGCTGCTGTAACGGAACAAAGCCTGGGCTGGGCTGGTTCTAGGGAAAGGTTTATTTTTGTAGATGTTTGGTCCACTGTTGCACTGCAGGATTGATCTGATATTTTTAAATGAAAATGACAAAGTAAAGGATTTAGAACATCCAGATAGTTCTATATATTATTACATATTACCACATTTATACTATATAGCATGGGTCTCCAATCCTGCTCCTGGAAGCCACTGCCCTGCAGAGTTTAGATCCAACACACCTGCCTAGAAGTTTCTATCCTATCGTAAAGCATTGATTAGCTGGTTCAGGTGTGTTTATTTAGGGTTGGAGCTAAACTCTGCAGGACAGCGGCCCTCCCGGAGCAGGATTGGAGACCCCTGCTATATAGTAATATACTGCATTTTAACACATAGTACAAATATAGTATAAGATATAAGTTAAAATGTACAGATTAGTTGGTTATATACATGTAAATCGGAGTTGGGTAACTCATGACTGCATAATTTTATAAGATCCAGTTCTATATCATTTGCATAACAATACAGGTCTTTCATCCCTCTATCCCTCCATCCATCCCTCCATCCATCCATCCATCCATCCATCCATCCATCCATCCCTCCATCCATCCATTCATCCATCCATCCATCCCTCCATCCATCCATCCATCCATCCATCCATCCATCCATCCATTCATTCATCCATCTATCCATCCCTCCATCCATTCATTAATCCATCCCTTCATTCATCCATCCATCCATCCATCCATCCATCCATCCATCCATCCAGTCATTCATTCATTCATTCATTCATCCATCCATCCCTCCATCCAGCCCTCCATCCATCCATCCATCCATCCATCCATCCATCCATTCACTCTCGAGTGTTTATCCTGTTCAGGGTCGTGGGGGCGCTGGAGTCTATCCCAGATACCTTAGTGTGTGAGGCGGTGTACACCATGTACAATCAGCAGTTAATCGCAGGACTAACACTTAGAGACAGACAACCATTCACACGCACATTCACTCCTATGGACAATTTAGAGTAGCCAATTCACCTATGCACAAGCACGTGTTTCATGAGTCTTCCAATAATTAACTTATTGTAGTATAATTAACAAAATGAAACACTATTAATTCTCATTGACAGTTTTTTGTGTGTCCATTTCTCCCTTTATTCGATATTATTCGATATTTAATATGTTGTATGTGCCACTTTGAAGGTTGCAACAGAATATGAATAGATTTTAAAATGACCAAATTACTAGAAGGGCAGAATAGGAGGTGCACAGTTAGTTATTTGGTTTGGAAAGGGCTTGTGTGAGAAGCAGCAAACACGTCATTTGGATGGGTGGTTTTTATATACATGCAATGTGGGCACCAAGATTAACAGAACAAGTATGAAATTCAAACAAAGTCCCATTATAGCCATCTTTATTAACCGCCTGATCAGGATCTCAGTGGTTTAATTTAAGCTACTAATTATTTTCTATTTTGGGATTTAGAGCCTGATGACTGTGTTCATTTGTATGTGTGCGTATGAGAGAGACATCATTTCAGACAACAAGAAGAAAAACCTTCAACAACAATTACCAAAAAAAAAAAAATTGGCCAGTTTTTGAGCCACATCTAAATTTGTAAACATTAATAAAAACTTTTAAAACCTAATAAGTTTTTGAATAGCTAATGCTATAAGATTTATAATATAAAAAACTATAGAAATATTTTAGACAATAATAGTTTTACTCATATATTTCTACTACTTCCTATGGTGTTCTTTCTATAATTAAATTGTATGCTTATACATTTTTATGTTTCACTGCTTTCCTGTAATATCAAGTTCAAAGTTTATTTGTCACATGCGCATCATCCGTAGTACAGCATGGAGTGTAATTCTTATAGACTGACCAAAACGTTTGCTGTAAAAAGGACTGAGTGAGAGGGAGAGTATACTTCAAGTAGCATATAAATATGTATAATATTTATATATAATATTTACATATACAGTAAATACAGTAATTACAAAATGTACATGTGTGTGGTGGCTCAATGGTAAGGGTTAGGGTCAGTGATCCGAGGGTCGGGGGTTCAAGCCTCGCACCAGGCATGCTACCATCATTGGGTCCTTGAGCAAGGCCCTTAACCTCACTTGCTCCAGGGGTGCTGTTTGTTCTGGCTGACCCTACGCTCTGACCCCAGTGTTCAAATCATAAGCTGGTACGGTATATGCGGAATAAAAACATTTCTGTATGTGATAAATAATTTGTGCATCTGTCTGTTGTTTTGGAACGCTATATAGAGTTCCAATAGATAAATCACCTTAGGGAGAGATGGAGACATTAGTCAAATAGAAATATTATTTATTATTATTATTTATTATTATTGCAATAGGTTATCATCGTAATGCACAGTCTAAACAGAGCATTTTACGAATCCCAATCCCTCTCTGTCTCTGGAAGCTTTTTATCCTAACGTTCAACCTGTGTGAGGGCAAAGCTGGAGACTTGATCACAAGATAGAAGATAGTCTTATCTATAAAACAGATTCTACTCACTCTGTCCTTCTGCTGACCACACGTATCATCTCCTGTATTTCCCGCTCCTCACAGCCAACAGACTTGATTTAATCAAGTCTGTTCCAAACTCCTGTACACTGTCTGCCTTATCTCATTCACTCTCCTGCTCTCCTTACATCATACATAAGGATAGCTTCATTTGTTCAATTAATTAATACTTCATTTTATATTTACTCAGTGAACAATGAGATTCCTATTACAGTGTGCAAAATGGAAAGTCCAAGAAGACAGTCTTGTTCATATGTGTGTGCAAAAGAGTTCTGTACATACAGTATGCGTGTGCAAAAAAGCAAAAAATAGAGAGCTTGGATATTTCCTTCTTCTCTGATCATGGAATACAAGCTCACATATCACACTGTACATCCTTTTTCTGAACAAGTATAGCTCGGTATGATGTATGATTTCCCTCTGTTGTTTTTTTGGTTTTTGTAGTGTTTCCATGTACCTTACTCAGCACTGACTATGTTTCTGAGCACCGACCAGCAGGAAAGAGACTCAGCTACAGCATATCGTAAGTTTACCTTTTAACAACACAGCTCATGATATTTGAGACTAGTTAACTGGATCTTATTAGAATTTCTCCTAGTCAATAAAACAATCAAAACATACCTTTTCTGAATATATTAACACAGCTGTTAAATATATGAAATAGTCCATGTTATGCTACATTATAGTCGCTACTCAAAGCTCTCAAAACTCTTCATACCTCTTTCTGTACACTACAGATTACATAACATTTTAAAGCATCAAATCATTTTTTCTCACTTCTAACAGGAGCACTCAGATAATCAAAGTATTGGTTATTGGTATTTGAAAATTTTTCATCAGAAAAATACTAACAGATGATGTACACTCAGTACACTGCAAAATTAGGCTTTATATAGACTATCATATGCGTATATATAAAAATGTCAAAACACAAATAGAAATACAAAAAAAAATGAAAATGCTTAAAGAAAAAAATGGAACCAGATCTTTATGTTCCAACTTTTTCTCTTCATACTCATATTCTAAAAACGGGATGGTTTCCTTCGTATGTCCCTGCTGTAGGTATGACCATGGAGGTGTTAGGAACACTCGTTGGTGCAGCCATCCAGGGCCAGATTGTAGCGAGTGCTCATACGCTAAAGCACTGCCCTCATAACAACATGTCAGGCGGTCAGCTGGGAAACGGCAGTGGAACGGAGGTCATCCGAAGCCTGGCACTATCTCAGGACTTCTTGTCACATGCAGTAAGCATCGTTCACGCAGCAACATTAAATACACTCTAAAGGAAATGTGCCAATATATTATATATCCAGCATATATATATGTAGTTACAGATTGTTCTACTTTTATTCATGCCGCCTTTCAGTGATGTCAGTGTAGATATATGGATGAATGGATTTAATTGATCCCCAAGGGAAATTTATAAATGATGAGTTTTATTCCAGTTTTTTTTTCTCCTTCATATTTAAAAAAAAATGTCTTCTGAAACACATTGATGTCTTTAAAAATTTTTTTTTGATGTATTAGTAATTCTATTGCTAATTTCTCGATTTATGCTGTATTTTGTTATCGTTAGCACCTGTCAGCCAGGTTGGGGTTGGTACATGGTAATAGTCATGGTTTTATTGTCAGCAACCCATAAACAATTATTCAGTATTTTTCAGTGATGCCTAGAAAAGACTGCAAAATCCATCCATCCTTTTATTATCTAGCGTTTATCCTGTTCAGGGTCGTGGGGGCGCTGGAGTCTATCCCAGATAACTTAGGGTGTGAGGTGGGGTACATCCTGTACAATCAGCAGTTAATCACAAGACTAACACTTAGAGACACAACCATTAAAAGGCTGCAACAATTCGATTTAAAGTTCTGGAATGCAATGCATGTGGTTGTTGGATATCTGTGAGTTGACACACCGTGTGTTATTCATGGTGGTGTTAGCATGAATATTAAACTGTAGAACCAATTTGTCCAGCTGAGTGGTGCTTAGTGGTTAGAACATTTGTCTCTGCCCTTTGGGGGTTGCGGGTTTGACGCTATGTGTGCAGAGTGTGCATGAAATCCCTGTGCTACAGTATTTCCAGCAGTGTGTGAGTGTGTTCCTGTGATGGATTGGAACCAGTCTCAGCCTCAGACATCATGTCTGACCCGTGAACTGTGACTGACTAAAAAGTTACCCTGATTGGTTGGATTCTACATAATGGTAAACAACATAAACTGGGATTGGCTGTTTAACATCTCAGGCAGAAGCTCTTGTGGCTATGTAGTCCAGTCCGTCTGTTGGTAGTCTGAAGGTCTGAGACTTGGCTGGCAGTCTGTCCAGAGTGTTCCCGAGTCACCTGGATTTGACTTCAGGTTCAGCACAAACCTGTGACGGAGAAGCAGTAGAGGGAATGGATAATGGATGGACAGAGTGAAGGGTTTCAGCACTTCTGCGCCAGTCTCCTTTAATAGGGATGGACTCACAGAATTGTGGGTAATGTGTAAAAAAAATAAGGTCACAACAGAACATAGACCAGAATGCATATGTAAGAACTTACAAAAAGCTACAAATGGCAACATAGAATTTCATTAGAAATGAAATAATAGAATAACGTGTTAATTAATCTGCAGGCGGCTCCGAGTGAATTTTTCCATTACTGTACTGAATGTATTTCTGTCGAGTGCTTACTCTCTATTCATATACCCTCACTCTATTAGAAGGTTGCAAGCATAAACACAAGACTCAGCAGAGACCCCAGAGCAAACCAGCATGAACGATTTAGTGGCTGTAGTTTATTTCCAGCTGAATGTCCCGTACTTCCTCAGGCACAATCAGTCATAGTGGAAGTTAGTGTGGGCCAACAAACCGCTTCTGGCTTCAGGAATTAAAACCCATCATGCATCATCATGAGGAGCCACAGCTATTCAAAGCAGGTCTGGGTGAAGTGGCTTTTGGGAAAATGCTTCCAAGGTGGTTAGCGCTGCTTCCACAATGCTGCTGTAGCCCTGTGTTTCTGCACATTCCTCAGGCTGAGGTTGGTGCGCTGTTTGGGTGCGTCCGCCAAACTGCTCCAAACATGGCCACTGTTTTATCTGGATTGGTAATGAAGCGTGTTGTTGCTGTGCCAGAAAAAAGAGCAAACAAGTCCGACAGTTTGTTTAGGGCAGAACACTTCCTGTTTAAGACCATTTTATTTTGGGTGTTACTGCTCATTTCTCCAGGCGATACAGAATGTGGTCATGTCTACTAACCATCGTTATTCGCAGCTTTAAAATCATAGCTATTTCTGTATGCTGTAACTTTTAGAGATCCTTTAGTGGAACTAAGAAGCCCAAACATTGTTACAGCATGACAAAACCCCTGTAGCCAGAGCTCCAATGAAGACGTGGTGTGTTATAAGGTTGGTGTGGAAGAAATCAAATGCCCTGCACAGAGCTCTCACCACAAATCCTCTGAACACCTTTGGGATGAACTTAAACACCAACTGCACCCCAGATCGCATTAACTGACATTAGCGCCTGGGCTTACCAATAATACTGTATTGTGGCTAAATTGTGACTATTGTCGCATAGTCGTTGGAGTGAGGAGTGGAGGAGGATTTTCAAAAAACACATATGGATGTTGGTGGGAAGCTGGCAAAGTAGTTAACACTCCTGCCTCACAGCAAGAAGGTCATGGCTTCGATTCCCACTCAGGGTGTTTCTGTGTGAAGTGTGCATGTTCACCCTGAGCTTTCATGGGTTTTCCCCGGGCACTCCGGTTTCTTCCAAACGCATGTGATTGAGCATAGGTGAATTGCTTACTCTAAATTGCCCATACGAGCTGTTGCAGGGATCTCTCTGGGATTGTCCACTCTCTGTTTAGAGTGAGTGTTAATGATTGTCTTGTCTCTAAATGTTAGCCCTGTGGTTAACTGGCGATTGTTCAGGGTGTACCCTGCTTCATGCCCTAAGTTAGCTGGGATAGACTCTGTGACCCAGAACAGGATAAGCGCTAGATAATGAATGGATTTGATAATCAGGTGTTCCAATACCTTTGCCCATATAGTTATACATATAGTATTTTATTGCCATTATTCTCTTAGCTATCACGTAAAGTATTTTAGAGATGCCATAGTTGTGGTGTTTTGCATATTCTGCGTGTATCCAAGAGGACCTGGTACAGTGCCTACACCAAATTTCTCATGTGAAAGTGTTACTAAGTCTTACTGACACTGACTCCTGATCCTTGGTGACCTTTGTGATTTAGGTTTTAACATTTTTTCAAAAAATTTTTGCAGAAAGAAGTGTACATGATTGCTGCAGGAGTGATTGTGGCACTCTTTCTTATCTGTACCGTTGTGATGTTTCTAGGAGTTAAAGAAAGAGATGGTGAGTTCAGCAATATTGTGGCATTACATGCATGCAATCACCTTAATGTATTGTACTGAGGTATTGTCAGTGCTGCCATGTGCTACTGACCGCGTGCATACAGACAAACGTACTGTACAGATACATAAAGAAAAATATTACATCTTTTTTATATGTAAGTGCATGTATTGAAAAATAATCAATGCAGAGATGATGTGATTGCATCTTAAGTATAGCTTTTATTAAAAAGAATAAAACCCCTCCATCGTAATGGTTTATTCTTGGTATAATGACAGCAGTTGTCTCCAATTCTACGAAGATTCTACGAAAAATTTGTACAATTCTACAAATTCATGTTCTTTTTATTGCCATATTATTGAGGTTCACAAAACTTGGCCATATTCAGAATCAGATCTTATTTATCACATACACATACATGCAGTGAAATTCTTTTGTTCCTTAATTTATTATTATTTCAAGGCTAGGGTCAGAGCACAGGGTTAAGGGCCCAAGGACCCAATTAAGACCACAGTAACTTGTCTGGTTCAAGGCTTGACCCTCCCAACCCTCTGATCCCTGACCCCCCCAACCCTCTGATCCCTGACCCAGAGCCTTACCATTGAGCCACCACCACCCAATGTGCATATTCTGTTGTATATGATTCAAGGTCACATTTGCATGTCTTTCATTTCACCTCATTATCGTTTTAGATCCTTATGCACTAAAAACAGAGGAACCCATTCCCTTCCACAAAGGCTTTGTGCTGGTGATGAGACATGGGCCATATCTGTCTCTCACAGCAGCTTTCCTCTTCATATCTGTGGCCATCCAGGTAAAGAGCTTACATTCAATATTTATTCAATCAGTACAGAGAGAGAGAAAGAGTGCAGGGGACACTTTGTCCTGAGCCATATGATAGCCTCTAGCTATATTCATGCTTCATGCACTCTTATTAAGAGTTGTGAAGGGGATAATGCATTAAATGAAGGTCCTGCAGATTTGCTTAAACACACGGCTAATACTAGAGCAGATTTCTCGTCATTTGAGTAGGACAATATTGAGTTGATCCATCACACTTTATGTATTTATACTGTCGACTGCCATTTTGCAGCTGATCCAAAGCAACTTTGTGCTGTTCTGCACGTACGCAGTGGATCTTCGGGACCACTTTCAAAACATAGTTCTAACAATTCTGGTAAGTGTACGTCACACCAACAGTGCGTATGCATTTGGAATACATATGCAAACATTAAAAAAAAAAAAAAAAAGACTTTTATGATGAATACACCATGGAAGAGAATTTCACAGCAAAAATGATATGCCAGAAAAATCGAATTATCTTCATTATGGATTATTATTATGACATGTTATAAACTTAATACTTTTTGATTTGATTTCCTTAATTGCCTTTTTTCCTCTGCTGACAGTTTTTCAAATTACTTTATTCTTGAAAGACCATTTAAAGCTTGAAAAGCTTGAAAAACATACAAAATAGTCGCATTTGATTAATGCCGTAGTTAAAGAAATTAGATAAGAAACTTGGCCATGTCCTATTTCCACTTGGTACGAGGTTTTGTTTTTTCACTGTTGTATTCCAGAGATGATGACTAAGATGTGTGGCTTTTGCTCTCATGTTCTTCAATCCATCCAGTTTAGATATTTTTTTTTTTTAAATAATCTCTCTCTTGCCTTCTGTCAGATGTCTGCAGCCTTGAGCATCCCTTTCTGGCAGTGGTTTCTGCAGAGGTTTGGCAAGAAGACGGCAGCGTTTTGTGGAATTACGGTAACTCATTGTAAGGTTCAGTCAATAAAGAGATTAGGATCCTTTGCGGTGTTGTTTTATTGTGCAAGTGAGGCAAATGAAATAACAACAATTGTGGCGGGCTGTGGAGCTAGTGCAAGGTGGTGGAGACAAGGAAGGGGTCAGGCTTGGCTGTGGCTGTGAGGGGTCTTGGCTGTGAGCAACAAAACAGGAACTGGGAGAGGTTTCAGCAATCAGTCTGTAAGCACAAAGAGAGAACACTGTTACCGGCTTGGTACGTTTGGTGGCAAACAATACTTCGCGCTGTCTCTAGTGGCCGCGCTCTTAATATACCCCGCGACCCAGAAGTGGAATGGTCGCGGTCGCGCCGGCAACCGGAAGTGACGTCACGGTGAACCGGAAGCGCTAGTACTCCGGTGAATAAAGGCGTGGCGTTACACTCATACACTGTTCTTCTTCTTTAAACTACAGACCAGCAGTGTTGGGCATTTTGCTTTAAAAAAGTAATTAGTTATAGTTACTTCCTACAAATAGTAACTGAGTGACATCATTATAAAAGTAACTAATTAGCAGGGAAGGTAACGATTGTGTTCAAATATGTCAAATAACTTGGATACCTCCAATATTAAATATGTTAAATGAATGAAATGGACTTGACATCACTGGAACGTGTGCACATTGCTGTGTGTGTGTGCGTGACTGTACATATATACTGTATATATATATACACACACACACACACATGTTTGAGAACACCCACACTAGCTACTCTGCCTCTGCTTGCAAACAATAACAATTGAAATGTACTCTACGTAAGCTAATCATCATCAGTTGTGTTTGTCTCAAATCCACCCTCCAACACATACACACCAATCATCATCAGTTAGGTGTCCCACCCCCAACACATACACACACACACACACACACATGCACACACACACACCAGAGTAAAAATTTTACCGGTCCGGCTGAGACAGAGCTGGCTCGGATGCAAACCACTTCAGTGAGCGCAATTCTAGTAACGGCACATGTTATTATCAGTAAAGGTAGCGGTGTTGTAACAGAACAACAGTTACTCGTTTAATTACTCATTACTGTAAAACATAACTCCGTTAGTAACACCGTTTATTTATAACCACATATCATCATATTTATATATATGTAATTGGAATTGGCACACTAGCACTAAAACAAAACCTAACTAAGGAACTAATTTAACAAAGCTAATAAACAAAACCTAACTAGCTGGCTAATTCAACTAGCATCTCAAATTTAGCGTTTATGGCTGATTTTTATTGTTTATTTGTTTTAAGGAAAGCAAATGAGTTGTACTGTAGGAATTTGGAACTTTAGTCCAAAGATACAAAGCACAGTAAGTCAAGTAGTTTCCACCTACACCCTGGAATGTAGTGTGATGCATTTAATAATAATAATAATAATATTTGTGTGCAGTGGATCATGCCCTTCACTGTGATGCTGGCATTCGTTCCAAACTTGATGGTGGCTTATGTGGTGGCTGTGTCTTCTGGACTGAGTGTAGCTGCTTCACTACTTTTACCCTGGTGAGTAACTTCAACCTCGTTGCCTGACAGACAGTCAGCAGACAGAATAGTGGGATAGTGAACAGCCAGCCATCAAATGGATGGACGGATGGACAGCACGGCAGATAGCGTCTTTTTTCCCCATTCGGTTATGGATGAAATATATCAATAGATAGACCAACAGACAGATATTAAACCTAGAATCCAAGTTAGTTGTTCTGTTCTAACTGCCAGGAGGAACTATATGTAATCCATAATGATACAGTTGAATTGATATTCAAGATTCAAGAATATTAAGATATAATTTTGGAGCTTGCAGTAAAATGAAGGCGTTAGATGTCCATGGTATAGTGGAGTAGATATTGCAGTATGTAAAATAAGTTAAATGCATTTATTCATCCACTGTCTAGCACTTTTCCTGTTCAGGGTCACTGGAGTTTATCCTAGCTAACTTACAGTGTGAGTCAGGGTACATCCTGTACAATCGGCAGTTCATTTCAGGACTAACACTTAGAGACCGACAACCATTCACACACACATTCACTCCTATGGACAATTTAGAGTAGCTAATTCACCTATGCCCAATCACGTGTTTGGAGCCGGGAGGAAACCGAAGTACCCGGGGAAAACCCGTGCAAGCACGAGGAGAACATGCAAACTCCACACAGAAACAGCCTGGGTGGGAATAACCGTCATGATCTTCTTACTGTGTGGCAGGAGTACTAACCGCTCTGCCACTGTGCCAGTTGTATGAAAGTTCTTTCCATAGTTTGTTCAAACAACTTTCTTTGGCTATATGACGCCATGTGGATGGATGTGAAATACTACCAGCTGTAACAAGAGAAGCCCTAGAACTACTTTATCATCTATACTTAATTACATTACAATCACCTTAATCACTAGTCTTACATTTGGAACATATCTATTTTGGATTTAAGAATTTTCCTTTTTGGCTGATGAGGAATCTCCTCAGATTATCCAGCAACGTATGTTTATCTTTTTTTTTTTTTTTAAAGATTCCTTATAAAAAGAAAGAAACTTTACTGATGACATTGCATGTCTTACATTTAAAGTGATGCACCAGGATTTGTGTTCAGGTCAATGTTGCCAGATGTCGTGGACGACTTCAGACTGGCAAACCGCAACTCGAAGGGCCATGAAGCCATCTTCTACTCCTTCTATGTTTTCTTCACCAAGTTTGCTGCAGGGATCTCTCTGGGAGTGTCCACTCTCTGTTTAGAGTGAGTTTTGTCCAGGCACATATATAATTTGCCGTTGTTCCCTCTGTAATTAAGCAATAGGTTTATTATAAATGGCTGTACCCATTAGAGTCGAATTTTAGTCCTAATGTCTTTCCCATATATGTTCTGTTTAGTAATTATTATCTGGTGCATGCTGTAGATTTGCAGGCTATCACACAGGAGCATGCAGGCAGCCTAGTGCTGTAGTGTACACTCTGAAACTTCTGATTGGCATGGCCCCCGTGGCGTTTATCATCACAGGCCTTGTCATTCTCCTGCTGTACCCCATCAATGAAGATGTCAGACAGAGAAACAAGCTGGCCCTGGAGGATCTCAGGTGACCTGAACATTTCATACACGTGCAGATTTCTGCTTTTTTGTACAGTATTATATGTTTTTATATGCATTTTATTAAGCAAATACATATATTGGCCTTATTTTGGCCTTCTCAAATATCGCCGTCAGTTATCCTGCTACAACTAACTTAACTTTTTGTCTTTTTTAGAAACCAGACCATAAATTGCAGCTGCCTCAGAAAAGACCTGAACAGCATATAGATCCTTTACACATCACAGATTCAGATTCCAGTTCAGTGCTGGGATGAGATGTGTTAGTGTACATTACACTGTGTGAAATACAATTAACATTTCATTTTATTCCTGTGATTTGTACATTATCTTATTATCTGCAATGCATATATACAGTATATAAAGTATATAAACATATTTTATCAAATGTATGTTACTTTATTATTTTCTTTTTTTGGGGAGTGAGCTAAACCAGCCTGAGTTACTTGAATTGAATTTCACTAAAAAGCAATATATACTAATGCTCTAAACATGGATTTGTCAATGTCATTTTAGGATGCTATATTATAAAAATACTACATTACACTTTATTAGTTCAGTTAACAAAATATAGTCGGGTTTTAATATCGATTTTACTATATACATAAAATAGTTTCTTTTGGTAGAAGGTGGTCACAGGACTTAATTTGAGTTTTTAATACTAAACGTATACATTTACAATAATTTTAACCATAGCCAAAACTACTAGATACACCATGTAGACTAAAGTATTGGGAAACCTAAGAATTTGAATTTCGACACATTTTCACACAATAGTCACTACTGGCTTGTAAATATTCACAATGAGGGATTGTCCTTTCAGTCTGATATTCAGTAGCGGAGTGGTTTCAAGAGGTTGGGCTTCCTCTTTACTTCCTCTTTGCACTCCGTATCATGAGCCCCTCCTGGTGCTTGAAGGTGAGAGGTACAAATCCGTCTGCATCAGTTACTAGTACGATCCACAATGGCCCTGTGGAACACAAACAAAGCAGGTCATAAAAGTCGCTGAACATTTGAAATGAGGCACTGTTTTGAAAAAGGTTTGTATAGCACACAGAGATAAAACTGTAAAAAGCAAACAATACAGCAAAAACCTAAAACCTAAAAACTTTCACATGATCCTAATGGGGCGGCACAGTAGCAGAGTTAGCACTCCTGCCTCACAGCAAGAAGGTCACGTGTTCGATTCCCACTCAGGGTGTATCTGTGTGGAGTTTGTATGTTCCCCCGTGTTTGTGTGGGTTTTTCCAGGGTACTCCGGTTTCCTCCCACCTCCAAACACATACGATTGTGCATAGGTGAATTAGCTACTCTAAATTATCCATAAGAGTGAATGTGTGTGTGTATGGTTTGTCTGTTTCTAAGCGTTAGTCCTGCGATTAACTGCCGATTGTACAGGATGTACCCCGCCTCACACCTTAAGTTATCTGGTATAAACTCCAGTGTCCCCGTGATCCTGAACAGGATAAATGCTCGATAATGAATGAATTAAAGTTTCTTATGTACCAGTTCTACACCGCAACCTCATGATGCATCAAGTTTACACTATAACCTAACAATGAATTACTTCTTCACTAAACGTCTATATCATGGCACAAATGGTAGAGTGGTCAGATGATCAACTGAATGTACACAACTGTGCAGGTCGTATTTAAGACATTGTATGGTATAAATAGATTTAAACCTTAAATCGGATCAAAGCCCATAATCTGTTACCTAATTTCACCACAGCCAATTAGATGCCTAAAAACTCACTTAGTAAATAACTGCTGAATCCTAACTTGTAACTACTCTATCCCACAAACACTATGTGCAATGCAAGTGTTTCCAGCACCTCAGGATATCCAGCACCTTGGAATACGGCTCATACTCACATTCCTCTGCATACTCACTTTTTCCACACACTCCTTTATACCTAGGGTCAATTTAGTTAGACAAGCCAATCTGAAGAAATCCTCACATAGAACCTGTATGTAACTGCAACATGGGTGGTGGTGGCTCAGCGGTATAAGGCTCTGGGTCAGTGATCAGAGGGTTGGGGGTTCAAGCCCCACACCAGGCACGCCACCATCATTGGGTCCTTGAGCAAGGCTCTTAACCTCACCTGCTCCAGGGGTGCCGTTCGTTCTGGCTGACCCTGCGCTCTGACCCCAGCACTCAAATTTGTATGCTGGGATATGCAGAATCAAAGAATTTCACTGTGTGATGTGCATGCGACCAATAAACTTAACTTTAAAAAAACAACAACTCAGGATTGTACCTAGGACTTCAGGACTGTTATAGTTGTAAAAACTACATAAGAGATACTAGAGTATAACATTTTACTATTTGTGTACTTGTACTTCAAAATAAAGTGTACTAATATTTATTATTTTCTTATTTAATCAGTCTATGTAAAAATTTGCCAATTACTATGTATTTCTTGGGGTAATTTAATAAAATGTCAGAAAACAGGTTCAGAAGGGATTCTAGACAAATCTCTCTCTTTTTTCATTACAATAGCAAGTTATTGTGTGTGTGTCACAAGTATGACTTAGTATCTGAGATTACTCTAACATACCATGCATCATCTCCATAACAGTCAGGTTGAAGAGCTCCTGGAGGACTCGGAGACAGAGTCTTCCTTCACACAACAGTACCGGTCTCCTCTCGCTGGTGTGCATGTTCTCTGACTCCTGCATCTGAAAAGGAAAGAATAAAAAATATATATATATCCTTAATGTGGATTTCTTACTACAAATTATAGTCGTATGTTACAAATAAGTAAGAAAAAACAACCCATACATTTATAAACTGTTCAATATTATTCTCTATATTATCGTATAGTATCGTCCGCCTCTGTTTCATTATAACTACTTAGATACTACGAGCACACTCAGTCAGCTAATGCTATCTAGTACATATTAAACTCACTGTATGGGAAGTATAACATTAATTCATTATCTAGCGCTTATACTGTTCAGGGTCGTGGGGGCGCTGGAGACAGAGAACCATTCACACACACACACATTCACTCCTATGGACAGTTTATAGTAGCCAATTCACCCATGTCCAATTAGAAAAGTAAGCGGGAAAAAGCACAGGGAGAGCATGCAAATTCCACACAAAAAGTCCGTGGGTGGGAATCGAACCCATGACCTTTTTACTGTGAGACAGGAGCGTTAACAACTCTGCTATCGTACCGCCAGAAGCAAAACAATGCACATTCATTTCAGAAAGTCCTTAAAGGTCACAAATTTAAATTAATCTAATCTTAGCCATTACTACTCTGATGCTATGGGTTAAACTGCATGCTGTGTTTTTTTATCTTACCTTTTGTTATTGTTTTATATATTAAGTCAAACATGCATCTTGCTACACCTTCAGATAGCATGATATCTGAAAATGTTCTGGAGAACAATTAATAACTTACTAATACTATAATGACCAAAGGTTTGTGGACACCTGACCAGCACACTACATACATGTATTTTCCTTGTTGTCTAGGCTGCCTTTAGATGCTGTAGCATTAAGAGTATCCTTTGCTAAAACTATAAGAAACAAAACACCGTTCCAGCATGATAATGATCCTGTGCACTTCATAAATCCCCGAGCTTTATGAAGACTTGGTGTGACATAGTTGGTGAGGAAGAAGTCGAGTTTTCTGCACTGAGCTCTGACCTCAACCCCACTGAACACCTTTGGGATGAACTGGAACACTGACTGCACCCCGGAACTCCTCACCTGACATGAGAGCCTGATCTCACTAATACGTTTGTGGCCGAATAAACAAATTCGCACAACCACACTTTAAAATCTAGAGAAAATTTTTTTTCAAAGTGAGTAAGACTGAGACTTACGTCTATATTAGTTTTAATTTCAACCATAAAAAAACACCAACTTAACTGCATTGTTGTCATACCTGGCAAGTAACATAGACATACTGTGGTTCAGAAGCAGGTGGGTAACTGCTCATACGCTTTTTTCCTTGCTGGGTGAAGTCTTTGATTTCTGAAAGGCACTGCTGTGCCTCTGCAAAGCAGCTACCTGCTACGTTGTGTGGGAGTTGGCCAAAAATGTGTTCTTTCCTAAGACCGCTGTTGTTTTCCAAGCTTGGGACAGCTGGAGAATCAGACAGTAGCTTTTCTGTGAATCGCGGGGAAGATGGTTTATTTGCTTCATGGCTGGATGTTGCTGGCTTCGCCATGCGATTGACCTGATCCATACTGTAGTTTTCCAAAGGGATGGAGGACATGCTGGAAGTAGCTCTGTCTGAGCAGTCGACTGAGCTTATATCTGAAATACACACTTCCTTAATTGGCTGCCTTCTGATATTTGATATTGATATCGGAAGAACGAGGTCTTTTACAGCAAAATCTTCATTGTAGGCTTCCAAATGCTGCCTAAGTTCTTGAAGATCACTCAGACACTCAGGCTTCTGGATGATTGGGGAAGATGCTGAAATGTTCTCATCAAACACCAACTCTTGGGTTGCAAGCCTGAGGATGTATTTGTTCGTGTTGGAGGACAGTAGGAAGGCTGGGTCGTGGCTCTTCTGTTGGCCAAGCATGATGAGGATCTGCTTGCTGCTGAGGAAGCACAATCCTTTGGGTTTTTCGTCCTTCTGCAGGTGGATCTGGTGAATGTTCGGCATGGAGGATGGCGTTAGGGAATAAACCAATATGATGTTGCCAGTATTGGATGCCACAGCGATCGTGTTTCCTTGTGCGTCAAAGGCCATGATGTCAGGGACCAGAATAAAAGGGATGCTTACTTTCCTGCTGGTCGTGACCTTATGCTCGTATTTGACCAAAATTAAAAGTGCCGAATCTTTACCCGACCCTGTCAAATGATCTCTCCACCGCAAGTGAATTAAGGGGCTAGGGTCGGAATTTCTGGGTTTTATGAACGCTAACGGTAGCGAACGCTCTAAATCGAAGGACCTTCTCCTGGATTCTGAGCAAACGTCTTCTTCTGATGTTACAGCAGAGGACTGATGAACGAACAAAGGCTCTAATTCATTTGGCAAGTCAAAAGCAAATCCTGCCTGAAGCCCACAAATTTTATTCAGAGGCAATTCTGTTGTAACAGCCACTTGAGCCTCACTGGTAGGCTCAATAGCACATATGTTAGCACCAACATCAAAAACAGGGCAAAATGTACAGGGAACCAGACTTTTCTGGATGTCGTTCCATGTATAAGAGTGAAGAGCGCTGCCAATGCCAACCACCAGCCTGATTCCGTCTTTAGTCCAGCAGACACAGTGGATCAGACCACTGCCATGGATGTCTGCCTTCACTCTACGATTATCCACACGCACTGAGAAGAGCACAGAGACGTCCTGCTTAGTCAAAACTGCCAAGATGTCTTGCCTGGGGTGCCACACACAACCCTGAGACACCAGCGGGAAAGGCTCACTTATTTCACATGTCTGGGTGCACAGCAGCTTGTTCTGCTCGAGGGTACTTCGCTGAAGCTGCCACACGGTCACATGCTTCTTGTGCTGCACTGCGAGCAGAGCCGGAGACCCCGAACAACACAGAGGTCCCCAGAAAAGCCCAACGACATGTTCAAATTGTCCAATTACAATTCCGTCTCCGAATTCGGTCTCACCGGCGACATAGTGGAACGGGGTAAGCCAAACCTGTCTCCCATCTGTCCAGGCTATCCCATGGATGGGATGAATAGCTTGGTGTAATGTATTGAGTCCAGATCTTGGGAGTTTAGCTTTTCCTAATTTCATTCCTTCTTGGGTCTGTCGGAAAAACAGAGTTTGCAAATGAAATCAATTTAGATAAACGAAAGGTAGCAATGAATGAAAATATACACTATAGTGCAGACAGTGATCTTAGCAAGGTGCATGGTGTATACACACACACACACACACACACACACACACACACTTAAAGCTTCTTGCTCTAGCCTTCTGAAATCCCTAATCCTGCACAGAGGTGACCTGGTAAAATCTAACACAATTTATGAACATTACATTTTTTGGTTCCTTATCATAGCCAGCTGCATTAGACCAGTGACATTATAAAAAGTGTATTATATTTACTTTTTCTAAGAACTGAAACAGCCAGCATGTCAGCTAAGTTACAGGTGCGTTGCTAATAACAGAAGTAGAAACAAAAGTTAAAATATGAGATTCAAATGACAATGTTATACACCGCGCATAATATAATTAAAACGTACCATTACTTGAATAAACGAAAGCAAAGGAAAACCTCGACACTACTTTGTCAGTATTATGTTGCCACTCGGACTCATTTAACGGATTGGACAAACGGAAACAAGCGGAAGCAAAGCATTGTGGGAATTTGTGTCTTTTAATACATTTTTAAAAGTACGACTACTTATACTACATACATAAATCAACATCTCAATGGATGGATGAAGATGATATAGGACTATTTTTTGACAGTTTTTAGTCGGAATAGTTTATTCCTTTTTTCTGATATTTAATTTTATTAGTGTCCATTAAACAGGGGAAATGCACATGAAATTTTAAGTAATAATAAAACATCGTTAAAATGATTATTAAAAAAGGTATTATTTTTTTTATTATTATTATCCGAAGTGGACGCATGTTG
>JAOUQX010000028.1:976301-987049 GCA_028566295.1 Liobagrus marginatus
GTGTGTGTGTGTGTGTGAGAGAGAGAGAGAGAGAGAGAGAGAGAGAGAGAGAGAGAGAGAGAGAGAGAGAGAGAGCAACTTACAATTATCTCTTTATACAACTGACATGGTAGAGAAAGCAGTTTGATGTTCCTGGGACTTGAACTCATGGCCTTTCAATCAGCAGGCAGCTTTGCCTTCGGTTCTTTGCCAGTTCTTGTATGTTTTTTGTCATTATCTTCCTTTCTATATTTACTAAATCCTAGAACGTTAGTAATATTAGCCTGCCATTCAGATAAAAAAATAAATAAAAAATCACTGTCATATCCATCCTCTTCCTCCATCTTTATAAGGTGTGTCCTTTCCTCCTTTCCTTGTAGCTTCTTTGTCTTTCTTTCCATTTACACAAAAGACAGGATGAAAAATGACAACTCCGAACGGGAGGCGTCCTCCGGCGAGACCGGCAGCTGAAAGCAATTTCCTGTCAAAACCTGAATGTCTGGTAATGTCTGGAGACAGTACGACATTAACAGTAAGACAGAGGAGTCTCCCTGATTAATCCACATGGAACAGGCTGCTGTGAGACACTGCGATACAGTCAGACCACCACCGGAGTAACGACCAACAGGTTTGTAGAGAAGGCGGCTCCTTATGTAGCGCGAACATTGGAAATTCAATGCTGAAATTCAGTGCTGCATGGCGAATGCAATGTGTTGTGAGTTATTAATGTATCTCATATATCTGTGTGTAATAAAAGTAATACATTAAAACACACTTTGACAATTTGCAGGCAATTAAACGGACGCAGGTATCGAGGAGTCATGCTTATATGCTTCCTATGTTCAACAAAGTTATCTTCTACGTAATAAAAAGATTTATGAGCGGTTAGCGTTCCTGCCTCATAACAAGAAGGTCATGGGTTCGATTCCCGATTCCCAAAGTGTTTCCGTGTGGAGTTTGCATGTTCTCCCTGTGCTTGCATGGGTTCTCCCAGGGTACTCCGGTTTCCTCCCACCTCCAAACACATGTGATTGGGCATAGGTGAATCGGCTACTCTAAATTGTCCATATGAGTGAATGATGTCTGTCTCTAAGTGTAGTTTTTATTCATTTATAGTTGCATTGAATAATCCAGTCAGTTATTACAACCAAGCGGTTATGGGCCTTGCTCAGGGGCCCAGTACTGGTAGCTTGGCGATGCTAGGAATTGAACCTTCAGTCTCCGGATCAGCAGTCCATCACCTTAACCACTGAGCTCTGACTTACTTTACGTATGATTACCAAATATTTCCCAAACTCTTACTACAGTATGCAACATAATACGATAGATAATATAATAAATCAGTGTCATAGTTTGGGACTACGGGTTGTGGTAGAGGTTTTTTGACCTCTTATTTATATGTGATTGTTATTGTAATGAACGATATATACTGTATATATATATATGTAAGGTTCTCTGCGCCTACGAGCTACAGAGGGGCGTGGCCGGGACGGCCACCCGAGGGGCTTTAAGACCATGCGAGAGTTTATGTTATGTTCATTTTGCCTTTGTTCAAGTCACGTGTCTTTTGTTACGTTCTCATTGGTTAGCGCACACGCGTCGGTTCTATTATGTTAATGCTACACACCTGACTGTCATTTATGTTAATTATGTTATGTTTAAAAGAGACGCGATGAGAAACGATCATCGCTGGTTATTATGTTAGTTTAACCTAACCGCGTAACATTGCTCCGGTTACAGCGTGCATTTATCCTTGCCTTGTCACAGTATAAATAAAGACTTTAAACTCACAGCTTGCCTGCATATTCGGGTCTATCTCTACTGCGATCGTAGCATCGTCAGCTCGGACAACTACGTCTTAGAGCTGGCACGTTACAATGATACACAAAAATTGTAAAGAAAATAAAAGAAGCTTTTTCTTTGTTTTTTTAGATTTAATCCCGACCACCATGCAGTTTGTAATATATAAACTTTATAAAAGTTATCCAGAATAATGCAAGAAAGAATGAGAATAAAAGTCAGATCACATTGCTAACAACCACCACTGTTACAAATACACAGAGTGAATGATATTTAGAAAATTTGAGTTAAAATATTAAATATTATTACTAAATATTATTTTTATTATTACTATTTGTGGTGATGGGAGCAAATCTCAATATATGACCACTATTTATAGAAAATTACTCTGCCAATAATGTCAACTTATATCATAGCCAATTAAACCTCAGTATAACTTTAACCTGTGCACATTTACACAACATGACCAAAAGTTAAACAATCACACGTACAGAATACGCACAGAAGTAATAAAACACATGATGACCTGAAAAAAAAAAATCCCAGTCACTTCTATTCCAGTGGCATTGAACTGTGTTTCAGCATCAGTCTCTGTGCTTTTGAAGAATGTTCTCCATTTGCAGGTTTTCTTTAACTGTAGTTCCTTCACACACCATATAGATTGTATTTTCTGGGAGGTTGTTTGGCTTAGAGCGCCGACAAGCCTGAAGATACTGATTCACCTCGCGTTTAAAAGACTGGCTGAAGGTGTAATAGATTAGTGGGTTGTACACAGTGGAAGTCTTGGCGAAGAGGCAGGGCAACATACTGACCAAGGGAGTGACGGGGGAAGTCGAGTAGATCGACCATAAGCTCACTATCCCGTAGGGAGTCCAACATCCAATAAAACCAGCGGTGATTAGAATAGCAATCTACAAAAAACATATTAAAATATGGGGTATTTTATTCACTTGATATTTGTGTGTAGAACTTTACAGAGATCTGCATTAGGGTTACTTCACAGGCCAAAGGTGAGACATCCTACGTCCGTAGGACCGTACATCCAATATTTACGTACGTAAATATGTTTGTGGAAGGTAATTTATGACATTTAGGAATATCATGCCCTAGATGTATTGTTTGTAATAAAGCCATTATTAGATACTACCCCTGAGTATCAGTTAAACATGCAGGATTAAAAGTCATGTTAGAATATTGTGAATTCCCCACTGGGATAAATAAAGTCATCTGTTTGCCTGCCTGCCTGTCTGTCTGTCTGTCTGTCTGTCTCTCTCTCTCTCTCTCTCTCTCTCTCTCTCTCTCTCTCTCTCTCTCTCTCTCTCTCTCTCTCTCTCTCTCGCTCTCTCTCTTCCTTCATTAATAATATTAATAAAGTACAAAAATTCAATGTAGCACCAATACAACTAATATACATCCACAGTCCATTTTATCACTTGTAAACCTGAACATTCATGCAGCCCCAGCACAATGCATAAACACTGGTTAAAGAAAAAAAAGATCTCTTATCAGTGTATTGATCTTAGTATCAGACATGCTGGTTTGAGTATTTCATTTACCCTTCAGGTACCAATGTCTCTTTACTAATGCTCAGATCTGGATCTGTATTATTTGTGCTGCTGCAACATGATTGGCTGATTAAATAACTGCATGAATGTGCAATGTAAGTGTACAGGTGTTCTTGTGTAACGATGAGTATAAATAATTATACATAAGATGTCTGATATGCATGTCTTTATAACTCACCAACATGACCTGCCGCTGCATTTTAACTTTTTTATGGATGATGTTGCCATTCTGTAGAGACTTGTAGGAGTAATGCAGACGCAGGATGATGCCAAAGTAGCAGCAAATGATGATGATGGCTGGAATGGCCAGATTCATAGCAAATATACTAATAACGAAGGATTTGCTGTGCTCTTTCATTTCTGCCCAGGCCAGTGTACAGGACAGGCCGAAGGGCTCCGGTCCATACGCGCCCCAACCGATCAAAGGAAACATAGCCCATAAAAGAGCATACAGCCATGTGCCTGCCAACATCACCTGGACCGCCCTTTTACTGATTCTCTCTGCTAAACACACAGACACAGGCATGTTTTATTTCATAGCACATGAATTCTGCTTGCCTATGCACACATATTTGTATATATAGCTGTAAGTGTCACCAGATCTCAAACCAAATTAAAACGAAAGGCCTGCATGTGTTATCAGAATGTCTTGTGTAAGAATAAGCTTTATTTGCCAAGTGTGTGCAAACACACAAGGAATTTGTTGTGCTTTTTTAGGAGCTCTTGGAAAAATGTAGAAATACATACGTATATACATACATACATGACAGAAAGAACAATTAAATATTAAATATGAAGGTTGTGGGAGAAAATGTGTATCTGGAACCGATTTATGTACTGATTTGTGCATTATTTACTGTACAGCTGTATATATGAAAAGAAGTATGCATATGTATTTACACAGGGAAGAGCTAGAAATTGAGGCATTCATTTACAGAACACTGGTATTTTTTTATTTCTTTTTTTTTCGCTGTTTGAGATGAAGGCATGACGAAAAAAATGTTTTATGCCTAGATGTTCCGGCCATAAAAACGTAAAAAAACATTCTTTCAAAACCACCTGCACACATATATTTTCTTGCTGTTTTTTTAATTGAGTGTACAAACTAAATCTAATTTATTTTGGTGTTCAGAACTTGGTAAAAAGCATTTTTGGTTTTTTTAATATTAAATGAACATAAATGCATGTTTTTGTAAAATAAAAATGTCTTAGTAAGCATATGAATATAATACTGGATTTGAACTACTGAATATTCCCCAGAGCATCTTAAGATTTTATGCAAATATGTTTTCATCTTATGTATATATAGGTTATCTAAACATAAATCATAAATATAGCTAATGGAGAATGCAATTGCAATAAAATTTGTATGGGGCCCAGCATGAACTTTGAGTCTCTCTCAGCTGGATATTGGGGTTTTAGGTAACAATTTATACACTGTAAATGAACATGTGATATTTTGAGTTCTCACCTTTAATTTTAGGAATTGACAATAGCATTACTCACTGTGAGAGTGTAGTGTCATGGAGGCAGTAAAGCGCACTATAGCCATGACCGTAAGTGTCGCAACGCTGGTTACACCAAAGAAAAACCCCATCCAGCCATAGTAGACACAGGTAACATAACCCCCTAACCAGGAATGATGCCACGATGAGGCTACAGAAAAAGGGTACATTGAGACTGCTGCACCAAGATCTGTTACTGCCAAATTCATGCTGAGGAGCTCTGGGGGCTTCATCTGAGACCATCTTTTGTATGCCATAAAAAGAACCAGGAGATTCCCTACAATGGACAAAATTGCTATATTGGAACATAAAAAGAAAAAAGAACAAAATGTATTATGATACTGGAAACAAGGCAAACAGAATGTATACAAACATTTTTTATCATTTATAGTTATTAAAATATTAAAATAGTCTTTAGATGACCTTCAGTTGTCTATTAGGCCTCTATTGTACAGCAGTCCGACTCGTCATTCACCCAACTGTCCCTACTCTATCCTTATCTGACTTTTTTATATCTGTTTTTCCGTGTGTCTTTTTATGACCTGTCTTTCTGATTGACAGATTCAGCTAGCCAAGTGCCAATAGATGGATAGCCAATAGCCAAGGATTACAATATTTTTTTGACTAATTTACGACAGCGTTTTAGTGTCCTGATAAAAAAATGGCTACGAGATTAAAGTTGTAATATGTTGAGAATAATGTTGAAATTTCGAGATTAAAGTCATAATGTTTCAAGAATAACAAGTTGTAGCGCCACAATATTAAACTCGTAAAAATGACAGAATGGCGTGAATCGTTTCACAGTTTTGCATAAAAGTAGATGTGAATGATTTGGTTAAATCTTTAGTTTAGGATTTCATTTAGTTTAGGATTTAGCCATAAGAATAAACACATTACGTCGGATCAGAACATTTGCATGAGAGATATTTGAAATGGATTATGAAATGTAGTTCCATTTTATAATTAAAAGTAAAACAATTTAATGTGCTGCTCTTAGCTAACAACATTGTTTTCAAGATGATAAATAATGTTTACATTTTCAATAAGATTATTTAATAAACTGCTATGAAGATTGAACCAATCTTCAAATGGTTTAATTCAGTGTGTTGTATTCAATATTTTGACTGCAAATCGACAATTCTTGGACAAAACCTTTTTTTCATATTTATTCATATTGAGATTTTGCTGTTAAATTATGAACAATCTGGCCATTGATTAATAAAGAAAAAAACAAGAAACCTTGTAATCATTGAGACTTGCTTGAGGCTTGCCAGAGCAAATAGGTTTCACATTGGTTTCCCTGGTAACACCTGGCTAGAGAGACATGGACATACACACACTAAATACCTAGCTATAATTCACACAACGCTATTTTGACCACAAATCACAATTTAATCTGCATGCGACTGCAATGTTTGTGGGACCATATAGGATGTTACTTTTCTCATTAAGGGCTTATTTAAGGCAGCCTACAGTATGTCGCCTCTGGTAAAGTTGGATCAGCAATCTGATAAAAACCTCATCTAACTGTTAGAGAGGACAAATTACAGTAAATGATGTTGCTCAAAGCAGAAAGCTGCAGGAAGATAACATTTTTCTTTTAATAAAGTAAGGCGTGTTGTTTTAAAGTAATACATTTTTTTTATATCATTAAGGTCACTTGTTGCGTCAAACAAATCCAGAAAATGGATCAATAAGACAAGTTAATTAGCTAATTAACATGTAAAGCCTAATTGAGCAATTTTAAAAACATGGAGCCGTCAATTCAGATGTAATTTGTTGAAATGGTTAATAAAATTATTTTAAAATGTATTCCTAAATAGAAAATATACTTTCCACTATCAAATATATGCAGTTTTGTTTGATTAATAGTAAGACTCTTTCTTGTATATCAGATCTAAGTAGCATCAGCTCATGATAATAGATAGTAGGTCAGAATGACGAATAAGGAACTATTGTCAAACTAAATTCATTTCTAGGGTAAACTCAAGTGACTTACTTTTACCTAGTAAATACGAGGAAGATTTTTTTTTCTCACCATTTGCATGGGAAATAAGTATAATTATATACATTATCCCCATTTTCCCTCTTACATTCTTTGCAATCCATCTTACAATAAAACTGCAATACTGTGTATTGCTTTATTGATTACTTTTTTTTATTTAATTACATCCATCCATCTTATTGGATTCATTTTATTTATCCATCTCTTAATTAAAAACAATAAACATTAAGACGATCTTGACATTGCAGGTGAGTAGTCAAACAAATGTTATATTTTATTACTTTATTTATTTGCTTTAATTAAATAGTAAATGAAGTTTTACCTATTAGCAGTAGAAAAGCCCCGACTATGTAATCCACCACGGGAGAAAGTTTGGAAGAATAAATATCCATTGGGAATCTGATTTGCGGTTTTCCTATGCGTGTGAAACGGACTGATGGCAGCTTCTGCGTCATAACCCAGTACGGTGTCTTTCACGATCAGGTCGACTCTTTGAATCGACTCTTTAATGACTCCCTCATATATTTGAAACATCCTCTAGTAAGTCTTATCACCAGATGTGCTGCCATCAATTGTTGCTACCAGTTTTCTTTCAGGAGTGCGCGTGAGTGTGCGTGTGTGTGCTTGTGCGTGAGCGCGCACGCGTGTGCTTGGCGGTGCATACAGGTAAACGATGTATTAATGTTCCGTATAAGACAAAATGTGCTCGTGCGCTCGTGCGCACACAGCAACACAACAATACAGCATTTAAAATCAGAATATTAAGCGCCTTTTTACATTTTACTTGTTTAATAGAGTTGTTTATGTTATTTTTGAATATAATATTTTAATATATTATTATGGTTGATGCTGACGTAAGGTATTGCACAACTGACAAAAAAATAATAAAGAAATCAGTTTAGAATTCAAATTATGCAAGTGATTTTTTTCTGACTCCACTGCTTTATTACGAGCTCTTATACACATAAACATTTATACATTGAATTTATCAGCTAATTTTGCGGCAGACATAAAACCTCACACAGAAAAGGACCAGCAACTCAACCATCAACATCTACATTCGAAATGGGGACATTTTGTAATCTTAGTTAATCTGACAGTGGCATGATTGTTGATGCCAGTTATGGTGGATTAAGTATTTTTAAAACTACTTATCTTCTGTGTTTTCATGCACAACAGTCTCTAGTGTTATAAAACAAAGTTATAAAAACCTTCATTAAATTTGACTAGTTAGACCTGACAGAAAGGCTACATTGCACTGTACAATTGTGATAAGCAGAAAAGCATCACAGACTGCACAACACGGTAAACATTGAGGTGGAGGTGCAGGTGGATTTTAACACTAGTGTATTTTACCACCACAAAAGGATCCACTTCGTCCAAAAACAGATAGCTGACACATATATGATCATGCACGATAATCAGTCTGCTTTAATTAACATGACAGTGAGGTCAGTGTTCTTCTTCAGTGACCTTCCCTGTCAACAGATATGAATCCAGAAGAGCTCCTTCAGAGATGCAGTGGAACAGGAGATTCACAGCATGAAACTCTACACCTGAAAAATCTGCAAGAATTGCATAAAGTTAACATGTAAAGAAAAAATAGCTGCTTTATTCAAGCTCCAGCTTCAAATCAGTACTTTTCAACTTCTGTTCAGAGGAATGCGCTGCTCTTCTAGAATCTATAGACTGGTTGGATAAACCAGACAATATTTAATAAAAATACTATCAATAACTGATCAGGTTTTTGGCATGCAAGGTTTAAATCACAGCATAAAAAGTGGCAGTGGCATGGTGGCTGAGTGGTTAGTACTCCTGCCTCGCAGTAAGAAGGTCATGGGTTTGATTCCCACCCAGGGTATATCTGTGTGGAGTTGGAATGTTCTATGTATATGTATATATATATATATACTGTACATATTATATAAGTTATTTACATAATACCTGCATATTGCATATAGCTTTTCAATAGCCCAGAATAACACACATGGAAGCAACCACTGTAAAGTTTGGATTCTTTAAATGAGTGTAAATAAACTAACAGCTGTATTTTAACATTATGAATGAATGTTGCAGGTCAGGCTGGAGTACAGCAGGGTTTAGCGGCTCCAGGTAGCTTTGTTACCGAACAGCAGCAAGCACTCATGAGAATCAATGCTACCATAAGCCAACTTACTATCTGACCACTGTGAATCCACCTACCGCTCCTCTGCATTATGCTCCAGTTTTCATAGTACATTGGGGACACAGTAAAGTGCAAGGGCTTTCTGCTACAATGCACCCTGCACTTATCAGAGGTCTGCTGAGTTCAACAAAGTGTCTCAGTTCATTAACCCCTTTGTTTGATCAAGCAATGGTCTGGGCTGCAGCAGTATGGCACCGAGAAGGTCAGAAATTATGTAGTGGGATTTTATTTCTGAGACTAGACATTCCCCAGATGAGATCATCAAGCTAGATGTTACCCTGATAGTCGCCATCACCGAAAGCCCCGAACTAGTGCTTTGTACCATATGATTGCACAATTAGACCTCTTTCTATAAAAGAAGGCCAATCTGGAGTATATAGTGGAAGCATAAAAACTAAGATTGTAGATCGTCGTCCACGGCACCTGCATCATTAGAGTTTTTATCGTTTGGAACAAGTTAGTTGATCAATGCCATGTCTGAAAAATATTGCAGCAGCGTGCGGTTTTTAACAAGTAAAATCTGCAAACATGATTGTTTTGCTCAGAAAAGTTCAACCTGTAGAGATTATCTGCAAGTTTATTTCCACAGATTTAGAAATTCTAATTACTGTAATTTGCTATTTACTTGAATGCAATTATTACCCCCTACCTTTAACATATCAAGCCAATAATATCTAATGTATATGATTTTAGAATAAATATAAAATAACAGTGTATTTCTTTATTTGTTTTTTTCCAAGGAAGATTGGGAAATGTGTCCAGTGATCATTTCAGTGCTCTGATATGCAAATTGGGATTGTTGTATTAGTCCAGTGTGCTCATTTAGAGGATATAAAGCAACACTGTTTACCTTTGTTACTCCTCACATGTATGGGTCTATGTATAAATGTATGCATGAAAGCTATTATAGCTATGGTGTGCAGATGCTTACAATTAATGACAAACCAAGCCGTGGTCTACTGACTATATACAGTATCTGTTGATTGGAATGTGTGCAATGTATATATATATATATATATATACACACGAGGTATGTGAATGTGAGAGCAAAGCAACGTTTATGTAGTTAACACAATGTATTTTCTTTTTTATATAGTTAATTTTTTTGTTTTCTTGGTTTTAAATAATGAGTCAATTCCAATGAACATTTTGAATATATTTGGAAAGATTAGTAAATCAAGACAATTGTCTTTAAAATTGTAAAATAACAATTTTACGTTTTCTTTCAACCAGGCTCACGTTAGATGAGTAGAGTTTTTATTCTGTCTATGCGCTTTTTTTTTTTACCATAAGACTGATTGGGGTTTGTATTATCTGCTACTATTTCTTTAAAAGTGCTGTCACGCCCATTTCCGTCCAGCGTGCTTTCACGCTCAAATCTGATTGGTAGGTTAATTTGCGTTGAACAACGCAGTGTAAGCCAATCAAGGTTTAGCGTTTAGTAGCGGTTTAAAAATCGTTCTTGCTGGTTTCGTCTGTAATCGCTCCACTACGTGGGCTACAATAGCTGTAAATTAAGACACTATATAATTTGAAATTCATCTTTATGCTATTATTTTGAATTTGACCAGCTAAGCAGCTAGTGTGGTTTAATTAACACTACGCTGCTTCAAATATTTAGAATTGTTTTACGGTCCAGCATTTTTGTTGCTACGATGCCGTCCAGCATGGAGGATTATGAAGTTCTCAGCACCATAGGCTCTGGCTCT
>JAOUQX010000028.1:1006739-1028582 GCA_028566295.1 Liobagrus marginatus
TATACTGTATATAGATAGATACTGTAGATAGAGAGAGAGAGAGAGTGAGAGAGAGAGAGATTAGTCAGATATGCTTATGAATATCCTTATATTCAATCCTTAATAATAAAAAACATCCTCAAGAAATAAAATGGGTGGCAGAGATTCATTCTGCTCCCTGTTGTATGCCACTGTTATTTACGTGTATTTACATATTTACATCTACCTCATCCCAATGGTGCTCTCTTACAGTAGATTCAAAGGGTTGTTATTTTAATAATGGCACAGATAGATTGTTGCACTATGCTTTTGTACAAGGCTCTCAAAGAAAATGTTATGTGTAAGAAATCCAGGGGATCAACAACTTCTAAAGTCAAAATCATCACACCATCAAAGTTATTAATATCATATTCTAACATAATTGATGATGTTTAATGTAAACGATAAATGAAGCTTTTGACTTGTATCTGATTGTATTGATTGTATTGTATAGGATTGATTGTACTTCGGTCACATGATTGGCTGATTAAGTATCAGCATGAATGTGCAGGATACAGACAATAAAGTGGTCAGTAAGTTTACATTGTTCTTCATTTAATCCCAAGTATTATTTAATAAAACCTGACATTGTTGATTCTCTGCTGTGCTGTTTGCAAAAAAAATAGTTTGTCAAAAGTTTGTGGACACCCAGCCATCACACCCACAGGCTTTTTGAACATCTAGATGTAATTCCCTTTTCACTAGAGTTTATAGTGTGTGCCATTCAGCCATCAGAGAAGAAGATTAGTAAGATTAGGCACTAATGTTGGGTTCCATCTTATTACAAAAGATTTCTACTGGTGTTGTGGTCAGGAGTTTGTGCAGGACACTAGAGATCTTCCACTTTGACCTTGGCAAACGCATTGTGTATAGTGCATTGCCATACTGAAGCAGGTTTGTTTATAAGAAACTACAGTTCAGCATACAATGTCAGCCTATAAAATCAGGGCCGGATTATCCAATTTAAATACTATCCAATTAAAAAATGTACCGCTATTTTACAGATATTTTAATGCAGCTCTGCCTGCCGGTGTGTGGCTGGACCACTCAAGATTAAGAACTGTGTGGCGTTTTTAATAGAGACTACAGCTCAGAGTTTTATGACATCGTTTCAAATCCACCTTTTGTTGAGCTCGCTCTTTTCCATTTTCCCATCACATATCACAACCGAAAGACATTTATTTTTCAATAAAACTGAACAATAGGTTTGGAAAGTGGAAATGAAGTGCCTGATTAATGTGTAATAATAATGACTAAATATTCTGCTATCCCCCACATGAGAATGGGTTTACCCATGAGTCTGTTTGCTCTTAAGCTTTCTTCCTAGCATTACATTAAGGAGTTTTTCCTTTCCATCGTCACCTCAGGCTTGCTCGTTGGGATACATTTCACACATTTCATAATTTTACTTATTCTTCCTATTCTTTATCTTCTGTAAAGCTGTTTTAGGGACAATGTACTGTATATTGTTAAAAGCGCTTTAGTAATAAAATTGAATTGAAATAAATAATTGTATTTTAATACTTAATTTAATAAAAGTATTTTTTTGGCTAGCAAATTCACTCATTGGTGCATTTCTTTTTTCGTTTTTTTTTTTCTTTTCTTTTTATTTTTATTAACATTTCAGATAATGACACCATGTATAACCAATAAAAAGCAAGAAAAAAAGATCATTGATTTAATTGGTCAAGCGCAGTGGAAGTGTAGAAAGCATGTACCAGCCCGGCACTGTGTTAAAATAACCCAGCGCTGAAACTGTGTGTGAGTAAATGTCGTCATAGTGACACTATGTAAGGACATCTCTTAACATTGCTGTTGGTTCAGGAAAGTATTGTTGTAATGATGCGTGTGACTCCTGTATGATGGAGAATATCTGCAGGTGTTGATGTCGTAGGTAGTAATGATAGGCTGTAACGGGGAGGGCTTAGGTCGGTGGCCTCTAATGCCTTGATCCGGGTCTGTATACCACTGTGTATTTCCACACAACGTTTGGGAAAGAAATACATGAGTATGATGGTCAGGCGTCCAGAAAAGATTGCCACAAGCACTTGATGCTAAAACAAGTAATATAAAAGGTTTTAATTAATAATACGTTTTAAATAATTTACAATTAGTCTGAAAATGTCAAATCTGTACTTTAGTAAATTTTCTAAATAACTGTAATTAAAGCTGGTTTTCACCACGTCATTGAAATCATTCTGTCAAAAAAGAAATTAAAATCCCCCTTCAAAACAAGCCTTAATAAAGTCTAATATATTTTCAGTGGTCTACAGTGACACCTAATTTCACTCCTATGTTAATACACATTAATCAAAATGTCAGCTATAAAGACATAGGCTTTGTTTTGGAACAAGTCTCATAAGCTTCCTACAACAGTGCAACTATTAAGGGGTTAAATAAACAGTATTTGCTAATACGGTCAGCATTCAACTAACGGATAGGAAGCAGAATCACTGACACTTTCGGACCTACACGAATATGGAAGCAATCTGTTGGAAAAACGTAAACACTCAGACCATCCACAGAGGCACCACCTGCACACGCGCATGTGTGTGTGTGTGTGTGTGTGTGTAAAGAGAGAGCTTGATCACCAAAGCTGCTGCAAATCCTGCACACACTGTCACATTTGGAGGTGGGCATGTGCACATCTGGAATTAATTTATTTTATAATTCAGCCTATTATTGATGCGGTCTCTACTTAAGTAGCATGAACACAGTCATGGCCCAGTCCTTAAGACTATGCGTGGCCTCTGCCCTACTCTAATAAACCCTGTAAAAGTGGGGAAGGCTGAATTTAATCAGCGCTGCATATACAACACGTCGATGCTCTCCCAGTCATTTTTAAGGGAACATACAAGACCAGTACATTTTGAGTAGCAGAAGTAATATGGGAGGCAATTAACATAGAATTTATGCAAGGCTGCATTATTGTTAAAAAAAAAAAAAAAAAGAAGAAAAAAGTCACAAATAAAAATATTATTACCTTAGAATCTTGCGTTTATCTTAATCATAGAATTAATTTATCTTAATCTTAGAATTAATTGGAGGGGTCTGAGACACTGTGATATTTAATATCATTAACACATTGTAAATTGCATGTCAGTCTTCATCATTATTATTGTCTTTCTGTATTTTATTGCTATCTAGTTTCAAAACTGTTTGGTCTTTTACTTCATGCTTTTTTGATATTTTGTTTCTCTAACATCATCGATAACTCTATATAGCCATAAGTTTGTGGACACCTTCTTAGCGCACTCTTAGATAAATAGTTCGGTTTTTACCCCCTAACTATTATCACAATGCTGGATGCTCACAGTTGTCTAGAATGCCTTTGTGTATTGTAGCATTATTATATACCTGAGCGCCATGAAAACATGGTGTGTTACAGTTGTGGAAGACTGGAAGAACTCGAGAGTCCTGTACAAAGCCCTACCTCAACCTCACTGAACACCTTTAGGATGAACGGTAACACCGACTCTACTCCAGACCTTCTCACCTGGTATTATTGTCCGAATGAGCAAATCCCCATGAGCAGGTCACACTCCTCAATCCAGTGGAAAGCTTTTCCAGAAGTGTGGGAGTTCATATAGGAATAATAGTGAGTCAAAATCTGGAATAGGATGTTCAGAAAGACATGGATGTGATGGTCAGGTGTCCCCAAACTTTTGTTTACACCGTGCATTTACAATTCCCCATTACAAGGTAATAAGCATGAGTACATTGCTAAAGTTGCGTTCTAATCTAAGCGTCATCAAATTGTGGTTCCGATAAAATTGAAAGCAGATCATTACTAGCTTGTAGTGTATAGATTATAATTAAGTCGGTTTAAATAAAAAACGAGCAGCACACAAGTATTCATGCACATATATGGTCTCCTGTCTTCAAATAATTGTGTATTACGTTTATAAGCATGCATCAAAAGAAACATTATATTGATGTATAGATAAACTCTGTGTACTCCAGCTTATAAGGATGCAGTGAGACTGTTGGCAGTCATTGTGTTATTTGAATAAAGGACTATGCACTGAAGTGAAATCCTAATGCATCAAGTATTAGGAATGCTGGCAAAGCCCATGGGCTAATTTGACAGGCTGCAAGAGCATAAGCACATACTCAGACATTAAAGGGTTGAGATGGCTTCAGATACTAAGCACCCAGCGCAGTCTGAACATGCCCCGCGTGTGTGTGATGGGTGTGAAAGTAGTAAGCTGCAAAAGGAATGCGCTAATCGTTTATTGTGGAACAGGTAAGTGAGCTGGGGAGGAGCTGTTCGAGAATTGAGGATAACACATATTAATATTTGACTTGACTTTTTAGGCTCTATCGTTGGGTGTGAGTGAACTTGAGTACAGTTATCTATAAGAGAATTGTTTGCCTTCAACAGTAAAAAACTCTTTATAAAGATTGTATTTCAATTAGTAGGTGATGAATCGCTTCCTGATGACTGAACAAAGATGTCGGAAACCACATATGAGGGCGCATAAAGAGACTAATTAAAAGAGTTTGGGTAAGGGATTTTAAAAATACAACAACAAAAAATCAAAATGTCATTAAACGTGTGGCTTCTTAAAGAGTGACATTTAACTGCCATTCTTTAAAAAGGAACACATTTATTGTGAATAAATACAAGAAACAGACAGGATGTGAAACAGCCACCAAAGAAGAAATTTATTGGGTTTTGCTTTTCAGCTTTCTCCCCATATTTTGTCACAAGAAATGTTGAAATGTAAAGACATAATACTGTTTAATCTAAATATGGAAATCCCCACACAAGGGGGAAACCACCAACAGACCAGGTGCTTTATTTAGCTATCTTTAAGCAGCATTTTTGTTCAGGAAATGTTCTGTTTTTCCAATTTATAACCATTCATTACTTTCTACTCTGAAAGCTTTAAATGCTTTAAAACCTTCTTTTATTACAGCATGAAGGAAAACAATATTTTCCTTTAAGCCAGACTGGGGAGGTTTGTTTTACACACTGAAAAGTCTACTACTACATAAAAGCAGGGGGAAACACTACAAATCTGTTGTTGCATAACATCATTAATTACATTTTTTTTTTACAATTAAAGATGATTTTTAGATCTACATAGTGACTCAGAAGTCTAAAACCCTGTTTTAGTGCTGTCCAGCTGTTTGTTTTCTACAGAAAAACAATATTAGTCATTTCACTCAATAAAAAAAAGTTCCACACATCAGTCACCCAGCATTATTTAAATTAAATTAAATACCCCATTTTTGCACCCCTCAATTTTGCAGTCATTATTTTTAGTGAATAAAGACGATATATACATATAATATAGCCAAAGGTTGCAATCCTGCTTCTCACATAACTGTTATCGCTGTCTGAGGAAATACAGGATGGCATTTATGTACTGTACTTATGTAAAAAGTGTTTACAGTATCATTACTGTAATTCTTTTTTACAGTAAAAATACCATATACCGTATTTTCATTTACAGTGAATGCCGTATCTTTATTCACCAAATGAATACCGTATTTTTATTTACAATATGAATGCCGTATCTTTATTTACACTATGAATACCGTATCTTTATTTACAGTATGAATACCGTATTTTTATTTACAGTATGAATACCGTATCTTTATTTACAGTATGAATACCGTATCTTTATTTACAGTATGAAAACCGTATCTTTATTTACACTATGAATACCGTATTTTAATTTACAGTATGAATGCCGTATCTTTATTTACATTATGAATACCGTATCTTTATTTACAGTATGAATACCGTATCTTTATTTACAGCATGAATACCGTATCTTTATTTACAGTATGAATACCGTATCTTTATTTACAGTATGAATGCCGTATCTTTATTTACAGTATGAATACCGTATCTTTATTTACAGTATGAATACCGTATCTTTATTTACAGTATGAATACCGTGTCTTTATTTACAGTATGAATACCATATTTTTATTTACAGTATGAATACCAAATCTTTATTTACAGTATGAATACCATATCTTTATTTACAGTATGAATACCGTATCTTTATTTACAGTATGAATACCGTATTTTTATTTACAGTATGAATACTGTATCTTTATTTACAGTATGAATGTTGAACATATGAACAATATTCTGTACAGTGCTATCGGAAAGGCTCCAAATATGTCACGCTTCTCACCGATTCGTTTTCAATAAGCTGTTGGTTATATAAAATGTGTGATTTGAACTCTGCTAAGTTATGAAACAGCATTCCATTACAAAAGTTCCTGTTTAAATCTCCATTTTCCAAATCAAAGCCTGGTGCCACTTTATAATCCTTGGTTCCACACACCCTTAAATATAAAATCATGAAGACATTAAATTAATATACACCATATGTAAGCAAATCACAGCAAAGAATTCTAAAATGAATGAAGATTGATGCAAGGTTAAGGCTGCACGTTTGTGAATGACTAAATCATTTCTGTGCGTGAATTAGTATAAATGATGTGCATGTGGCAGAATATTCATGTCAGGGTTTTTTTTTTTTCGGTTAAAAAAGTACAGACAAAGGTCAACAACCTTCCACAAGTGTGGAAACTCAGGCGACCATTAATAATGATAGACACTTTTTGATCTCTGTGATGTTTGATGTCATTTTTATAAATATTTAGGAGACTGTCAGTTAATACTGAAATTCTATAAATGTGCTCTGTCCAGAAAAATAAACAGCGGCGGCTGAACCTGGTATTTTGTTCATGCTCCTGGTAGCCCGAGGTACAGAAATGTATCTTATTTGCTATGTTTCAAAATATCAAACGCATGTGTGATATTAAGAGTAGACACCGACACACACACACACACACACACACACACACACACACACACACACACACACACAGGCACTGGCACTGGCAGTGGCAAAAGAGGTCAATCTTATTTTCAAAAATGGATATTTATAATTCTTTTGTAAAATGTAAACCACTGGATCACAGATGGAGCTGAGAAAGTATGAATCAAAAGAGGGTTAACTGAAGTTTGTAACACTCAGCCTCTGTCAAACACAAGCCGTAACAATTTGGCTATGTAGTGATGTGATAAATGGTCCAATAGCAAGAAGAGCCACATAAAAATAGAATAGTACATTCCACCAGTATACCATCAGAATACCACAGTGAACTGCAAAACGATTGTGCATCCATACCGAGGCATGCCTAAAAAAATCCCACTATGTTCACATGTAATACCACTAACATCAGGTAGCACTTAAGTGTCCCTCAGCCCAGTATGTGACTAAACACACTGCCCAATAACCCAAAGAGTAAACACTTCACTTTGTCTGTCACAATAGAGTAAAAACAGTTTTCGTTCAATAACAGGATATGATCAGGGTTTGCAATGCTACAAGTATGCATTCGCTTCTGTTTTTGACCATTTCATGTAACTGGCCACTTCCAGCTGAATAACTTGTTGGGACACTTTTGCATCTGTATCCAAATGTGCCTTCAGTGTTTATTGCCTTTAGTTAATGCAAGGATTTAAAAACATAATTCACAGAGAATTTGTTAGCGGTAGCAAACCTAAAAAAAATTTTTTTTTTATAGCGCAAGCACTTTTCAAAGGCAAGCAGAGATACTTAATTTTCTTAATATCTCATTCAGTGAAAAAAAAAAATTGGAAAAAATGCTCGAATTATAGCTTCACAGCCTTCCCACAACTTATTGCCTAGTAACATAACATCTGGAAACTGCTGAATCTAAAGCGTTCAGCTATAACAGAGCACCGTTTAACGTGTCTCGTCCGGGTTGTTTTATCTAATTGTTTTGGGGATTTTTATTAGATTCATGATACACTAAACAATGGTTATTATACGATCCAATCAAACACTGTCTTAGTAATTTAACATTTAAAACAAAAAAGCATGATAAGTCATTTTAATGACGTAGGTATTCAAGGTCTGATAAACCACAAATGTAAATAGAACGAAGCAAAATAAACGAAGACCAGGGGGATTTTTTTTTTTTTTTGTTAAAAGTAAAATAAAATAATAAAGTAAAATAGATTTGAGTGTCTCTGAAGTTTATGAAGGAGAAGCATAAATTCCAGTAGTTTCCACAGCTGGCAAAAAAAAAAAAAGAAAGAAAAGAAGTGGAGAACGGATTAAGCAGTAAGTAAAATGACTCCAGAGGATGAGGGGCCTCACATGATCTTTATATCACAGTCACAGAAGTCATTCATTTTCTGCACAATCCACACTTAGGACAAAAATCATGTCTAGATTCAAAGTCGTGTTTCGATTTGTCAAAAGTCATGTTGAGATTTAATATAAAATTTACTGCCTCACTAATTAATCCTATCATGTTCCCAAAGTTTATACTTGGTAAGATGCATAATATTTTACACCAGCATTCATAAGTCCGAATTAGTTACTAAACCACCAGATCTAGTCCATTTGCTAAAGCTTCTCGAAGACATACCATCTTACTTGTTATATTTAATTATAATGTCGGCATTAAACTTGACAAATAGTTTAGGAGTGAGTACCATATCATCAAATACATGACTATAAATCAAAGGAGGGTAAGGACAGGGGGTGGTTGAGAAGTTAATCCTCGTTCATGTCTGGGAGGTCTGCAATATGACCAGAGACACGTGTCTCGCAGTCTGGACCTGATTACTCGCATTAGCCAATGATTCCACTGGTTTACCAAGAGCTCAGAGATAGCACTCCCTCTCATCATCCAGCAGCGTCGTCAGGACTACGGCACCAAACCATATGGGAGCTGGAATATGTAGGATTTAAAAGACCTCAGTGAATCTTAATTTATGGCTGTATACTTCGTAAGAAAATGTCCTTCTTACTCCAAATTTACATCCTCAATTGCAAAAATGTCTACACAAAAACAGAATGATTTGCAAATCTCATAAACCAACATTATATTCACAATAAAACATAGAAAACATATCAAATGCTATTAATGATGTACTGTAGATGATTCTATATTTGAAGTCTTGGCAAAAAGTCTTTATATTGAGGAACATTATTCTGAAACTCTTTTGACATTTTGTAGATGAAGCTTTTCAGTTTGGTGAACCTGAAAGACTCCGAATCTCTAAGATGCTCGTTTGATACCCAATCATATTCCTGACCTGTTGCCAACTAACCTAATTAGTGTCAAAATGTTCTTCCAGCTCCTCCTTGTTAGTACCAAGCACTTTTCCAGATTTTTGTTGCTGCCATCAATGTCAAAGTTCCGCTATTATTTCTTAAAATGGGACATGTTCTCGGTTTACACATTTGATATGTGTTCTATTGTGAATAAAATATTGGTTTATGAGATTTGTAAATCCTTGCATTCTGTTTTATGTAGATTTTACACAGCGTATCAACTTTTCTTGGAATTGGGGTATGGAACTTTAGAAACTTTTTTTTTTTTTCTTCACAAAGTTCAATCAACGACCATCCAGCAACGTAATGTAAATGTTCTGTTCCAAATAACTCAATTTTCTAGAACATCTGTCAAGAATGTAGAAGCATTTTGTGGCCTAAGGGCACATTTAACATCACTATCTCTCTCAGCCTTATCTTTTCCATCTTTATTGATGTCATCTTCCTCTTTCCGAACATTCATTTTCTTTGATTGCTTTGAGAAAGCTTTGGCTTCAAAACATTGGCTTGAAAGATTGGATTTAAAGCAAAGTTCACACAATTTGCACAGCTAATTCACTATTAGTTCCACTCAAGTCTTTTCCTCAGAAATTACAGTCAGTAGTGAGTGAGCTAGACTGGTCCATTATGCTTTCAGGAGTAATTCCAGTATTTAACATGTATAGGCATTAAAATCTTGTCATATTGCTTTTGCTTTGGTTATTATGTGGTTCTGTTCAGAATGAACGTATTTGTAGTAAAGCCTTGCTCTTGTATCGATGCGTTGGTAAAAGATTAAAGCAACTTGTCCAATTAAGTGTAAAATGACGGTAAAATGATTAATTAGACCGGTATAAACAATGTCAACAATATAGAGATATATATGCTCCAACCAAGGACCAGACTTATACAACTTAAACAGAGTAGTGATAAAGTACTTGTAAGTGTCAGCTTTTATGAGCACAAACTGCACACTGCTACAACTGAGAGCTGCTGCTCCCTGTACGTCTGACCCATAAAGAATTCAGCTTTACGAAATGATTAAGTGCAAGACATGTAGCAAAACATTAAAACCACTGATGTTAGCATATCCACTGAACAAGATACTACACAAAGAAGAACAAATGATGTAATAAATTACCATGAATACAAACCATTTTAAATGTCAAATGCCATTCATTATGACCACCCAGGCATTCTAAGTTATTTCATACAGGTATGTCAGCTCTGCCTTACTGACCACACACATGACTGTAATCATAAAAGTGGGAAAATATTAAAGAGAATAAAATAACATGTTCCCTTGAAAGGGTAGTAATAATAGAGTTTCGTTTGAACACTATATCCGGAGTCCATAGCCCTCCATGGTTTGCTCGTCCGCTTCCAAAGCAAGCAATCTAGGAATATCGGCTTCATCAACTCGATGCTCTTGCTACAAAAGAGCATTCTAATATCATAAACAGTAACAAGGGTGCAAGATAAAGCACTACGAGCTCAGGTTCTGCAATGATGCGTCCTTAGCATTCATTTTAAAACTAATGTGTGTCCGACGGAGTATTTGAACCATACATACATGCATTTAAAGACAGGTCAAAGACAGGAGACAGGTTTATGCATCAGTGGCAACATAAAATTTAATGATTTAAATGGTTCCAATCCAAAAACACCCCTGAACTGGTAGGTACATTAAATATATGCAGTTCCTGACTGTACTGAAAGGTATGTTTAATTATACCCTATATAACAGACACCTTACCGGCACACCAGAATAAGCGTGTCATCTCCAAAACATTGCTACAAAGATGGAAGCACAAAGTTGTCTGGAATGTTTCTGTATGTTGAAGCATAACGTTATACTGATATTGGAACTAAAAGATCCAAACACTGTTCCAGCAGGACAGTGCCCCTGTGCACAAAGCCCATGAGCTCCATGAATACATGCTCTGTTATGGCTGGGGTAAAAGTACGTGAGTGTCCTGTACAGAGTCTTGACCTCAACCCCACTGAACATCTTTGGGATGGTCTGGAATGTCATTTGTAACACAGAGACTGTGGCTGATTTGGAAAATTCCCAAAGCCACGTTTCAAAATCTAGTCCCAAAACTTTTGTCCATATAATGTAATTAATGTAATGTTTTATAGTAAGTGGCATAAAATAAACATAACGTCAGTATGGTGATATACAGTACATGCATTGTGACCTGGGGGAGGAGCAAAATGTATAACTCCACCCCTAGAAAATCGGTTTATTTAGCACCTCGCCACTTGTTACAGGAAACCAGGAAAGTCCCTCAAGACATAGTTTAAGGATAGGTTGGTATTTTTTTTTCGGATTAAACAAAAACACTAAGTCAGCGTTTTTACATTTGTAAACGTTAAGATAGGGGAACGGACATTTATTTATAGTGTAGATTGAGTCATTCAAAGTGTTAAAGTTTATGGCAAAAAATGAAAAACAATTAAATGGTCTCTGTTGTTTTATGTATTTAGTAACATAATTAGTTGAGGTAAGTTATTTAAGGAACACCCAATAAATAGTCAAATTAAACATGCTATGTCCGTAGAACAAATATAAATAAAGCAGCTATAAAGAAAAAGGTCATTTTTTGATGTTTACAAAGTAGAACATGTTTGAATTCGCCTTTATGAATTCAGCAGTAGCGTAATCCAACATTCAGACATCATTAATTATCATCAACAGTTAATATAACAGCGGCAGCTTCTCTCTGCATGCGTCTTCCTAATCCAGTCCAAGACTAGCTGACTCAGTGTCATACCTACTATTGAATCTAACCCCTCAGGGTGATAAAAACAGGCCCGAAGTGTGTGAACTTTAGACTGTGAATAGACAGACCACCAGTACGCTGGGTTGTTGGCACCAGGGTGGACTCTTTCTTGTGCCTATTAAATCATCATCCTGTATTTCAATCTTAATATAGCAGCAGGGTAAATATTTGAGTATTACATACTGAAGGTACAGTTCTGGTCAAAGGCCAAAATCACCACTACAGGCAAAAAAAGCCTGAAAGGGGGGCATTCAGAACGCACTGATCACCAAACATTCAGCACACAAGTCCCTATTGGGCAAATAAATCTGTTTTTTTTTTTTTTTTTTAAATCTAAATCTAACAAACTAATAATGGAACTTTTATTAAGGTTCTTTATTTAGGAGCTTCTATTCATTGTTACAACACGATACCGAGTTTTAAACTGGCATAAAATAATACAATTAAACATAAGCCAGGGTGCTTTTTCCCTTCGATTGCTACTTGTAAAAGAGGTGGATTAATTGGCGTGCTGGATGTTTAGATAGACAGTAAGAAAAAAATCACATGCATTTAAAAGTCTTCTGGTTTGACATGTGGAAAGAGAAGAAAACTCTGCCTTACAAAAAACAACAACATTCAAACATCTCATGTATGTTCTTAAAAATGTTTCAGCATAAATAGTATACTTCTTTCCCAATAGCTCTTTATCAATGAAATTTTCTCATTGGCAAGAGACTTTTGTATTGTGTCTTTACCAGAAGCTCAATGTTGCTTGTAAGGAACATATCTGAGGAGAGACAATATAAAATCAGCTATCGTAAACAACTATGTTAACTGGAAATGCACATTAGGGTTACCAGGACACATACTTGCTGTCAAGTTGTGGATGATTTCTGCCAGCCATGTTAACTGATCATGCACAGTATTTAATAGTGATGTGAAGCAATGAGGTAAGTCTAAGATGAGAGGTGGAGGCCAAGTGTAATGACAGACAGGTTGCAGACATAAGATGGACAGGTTTAGATGGACTTGCCTGCAGAGGAAACTGGCACTGTGGAATCACTTTGCGGGTTAGGAAACCCCTGAGTGGGTATGTGAAATGGAAAAGTATGGATTCGATCTGATTTGCCTTACATCCAGACGGTACAGGCTCTGGTACTAATTTTCTTGAATGGAAATAATCTCTACTGTCCACATGAGATTCACATGACCTTTCAAGTGTGTGGAGGAATACAGGAGATGTATGATATCAAAATATGTAGTGGAAAACCTTCCCAAAAGAATGCAGGTTATTATAACAGCAAAAAGGGAAATAATGCTGAAATAGGGTGTTTTAAACATAGTTAAAAACATAGTTGTGATGGTCATGTGTCCACAAACATTTGGCCATATAGAGTAGCAGTTTTTAGTTTGGGCTGGTCTTACATTCATTCATTCATTATCTAGCGTTTATCCTGTTCAGGGTCGTGGGGTCGCTGGAGTCTATCCCAGATAACTTGGTGTGTGAGGCGAGGTACACACTGGACATTCGCCAGTTAATCGCAGGGCTAACACTTAGAGACAGACAACCATTCACACACACATATTCACCCTTATGGACAATTTAGAGTTGCCAATTCACATATGCCCGTTTGGAGGTGGGAGGAAACCCCAGTACCCGGGGAAAACCCACGCAAGCACTGGGAGAACATGCATACTCACCACAGAAAAATCATGGGTGGGAATCAACCCATGACCTTCTTACTGTGAGGCAGGAGTGCTGACCATTCTGCCACCGTGCCACCCACTGGTCTTACAATAAATAATTAAATGGAATCATTTCATGAAGTAATTTATTAGCTTTGCATCACAGTGATGGACTTTTACCCTGCAAAAAAAAAAAAAAAAAAAAAAGAATATTCAATTCCTAATCCTTTAGGAATCCCTAATTCCTAGTCGAATGTAATGATATTCTCGTTGAAAAATATCTTCATATTGTCAGGACCAGAGATCACATACGCACATACCAGTAGCTTAGTCAGAATTATTTAATAGCCCTATTAGAAGCATTCATAAGTGATGCTTTATGGCTGAGAATTAAACCTGCAATTAGAGTGTCTGGGTGTCCTGGGGCTCAAATAAGTTTTCTTACTAATGCCTATAATGTTTTGCAGTATAACACATTATTTAAAAAATTGAATAGGAATAAATAGGTCATGTATTTTTTTTTTTATCCGTTAGAAATTTTTTAAACATACTATATTACTAGTCTAGTAGTCTATGTTATTCAACTCTATGTTTAGTGAAAGTATATGGTCAAAACAGACTTTATCTTAAGTCTTGCTTTAATTCTGACACAAAATAAATTCCAAATTTCTGAAAGAAAGATGAACTAATTGCATTAACGAAATAAATGTACTGCAACCATTCATAAAGCAACATGAGTAAAAAAAACATCAAAATCCATATTTCAACTATATTTTTAAATAAAGGTAGATTCTATCTCTCTATCTCTATCTCTTTATACGCAGCGCACATTAATACCAAACAGTTGTTCATGTGATATTAATTGATAAAACAGATTTTAATAATGAATGTAAGATGAATGTCAAAGTATACTGTATGTTGATATATCAGCCAAGAGAATAAGTCTTTCCAGGCCATTATCATAAATCATTGCAGCACAGCATTTTATACAAGTCTGAGCAAATCACAGCAGTCTTTCTCTAAATCTCTTTGTCTCTGCCTGGTGAAATCTTCTATCCTTCGAGTATAAATACATTCCGTCTTCTTAATTGCTCTGTGCTAACTTTGAAAAAGTGTGTACTTTATTGCCTCATAATCCACGTCTGCCTCTGATAACAAGCTGTGAGGATCAGTAATGCCTCTCATAACACACTATGCACGTGGTACAGAGCTAAATTGTTGACAAGTTCTTTAGGCATCATTTTACAAATGTGTGTATGTATAATCCAAGGTTAGGCAATTTCTCAGTGGCCTTTATTAGAAATATACCCTTATGCCTTAAGACAGGGACTAAGAATACCATCAAGCTTAGAAACAGACAACAAAAAAAAACAGAAGAATTTATATATAAACTAGTAATATTTATTATGAATCTATGCATAACTTTGTGAGTTTGGCCAACCAGGGGAGTGTTCAGGTTTTGGTAAATTCCCTCCTTGTGATGATCTTAATTACAGCATCTTGCAATAGGTTCTGTTCTAAAAAATAAAAAAAAACCTTGTAAACTTCAAACCCTTTCATTTATTAAGTATATTTGGCAAGTAAAGGACATCATGAACACAGGAAATACAGCCTTGAAACACAAAACAATTGTATATTAATTGCAAAAAAACTTTTTTATTAAAAAAAAAAGAAAGAAAGAAAAAGAAAGAAAGAAAGAAAGAAAGAAAGAAAGAAAGAAAGAAAGAAAGAAAGAAAGAAAGAAAGAAAGAAAGAAAGAAATGAAATTTTGGCCTATTTATTTCTATATTTCACAAAAATATTCCATTTGGTTATTTATATATTTTTTTCAATTTTAGGCTTAGGCTATCTGCAGATCATAGTAGGTTCAAAGGTTAACAAACACAGCTGCAAACACTGCCAATCTGAATGTGTCTAAAACTTTTCAAGCAACTTTCTCAAACTTGTAGAAGGTTTTAAAAGATTATTAAGTATTAACTCCAGTATAAGGGTGAGAAGCAACAAGGGTCCTGCTTTAACACGGTGAGAGATATCTAAAGCAAATGGATGCGGATGAAGATGATGAAGTGGCCTAAAATGTTATCTTAAAGAGAATGAATGTGATATATTTCTGCATGTCATAACTTTCCCAGCATCGTATGGAGCTGTAAATGAAAGCAAATCATGAGCGATTTTGTTGCCTTAGCATGTGAATCAGTCCACTGTATTATCGCTAGCATTTACCCAAGAAAGACCAATGCAAATGCGTTTGACTTTTAAGTGACATAACATTTCAATGAGATGCTACACACCACTACAACAAACAATATGTTCAATATGGTGAATGTCTCAATATGGTGGTGTCGTTTTTTTTTTCCAAGGCATAAATAAATCATTATTAAACATCTCCATCTTAAAATTCTGGCCCCCAGCAATTTTTTTTATTGCCTCGTTTATTATGCCACTTTAATTAAACTTTACTCATTAACACATTGGGCTCAGTTTGTTTAATTGTACATATATATATATACTGTATATATGTATATTTATATATATTTTTATACGTAATAACTGATGTTTTTGTATTTCCTTCATAACATCCACTGGTTTGTTCTTTAAAGCAAAAATCCTGTATTTGTACACAACACTCTCAAACTACCCTTAGTCAGCACTTCAGTGGCCCTATCCAATATTAATTCATTTTCCAATATATCTTCACTCAGCAGCTCCACTGTTTGGGCTACTGTAATGCCAAGTCTGCTAGAATGTTTATTTCCATATATACTGTACTGTATTTCCTAAGCAAAATAAATGCAATAAGCAATATAAAGTAAAGAAGCCTTCTGCAATCATTTATATTATAGAATGTTATTTGAGAAATACAGTGGCTGAACTTGGTGTTTTGACATTCCTGGGGCAAATCCAAGCAATATAAGATCCATACGATCATCCATCTTACTGAAGTTACTTACTGTGGCAAAGAACTGGGTTATGGTTACTATTGTATTATGGCAAATTGAAAAGGGAGTCATCTCGATCCCCTCGTCATATCATGTGAGGCTGCCAATTAACTGTCATACAAGCCTTGCCAAAAGACTTTTTATGAAGACAAAGCGCCATTTGTTCATCCAATTGTCCACTGTACTGTAGATCGCAGTTTCGTAAAGGCTCGTCTCTCAAGTAGCATTTTTGTGCGTCCTTCCTTTCAAAAGCAGACTTTCAATAGGAATATTGTGTACCGTGGCCTTCACATGGAGGTTGTTTGCAAATCCCCATCCGCTCGCCTGAAGTATAGGATTACTTACATGTACTTCACTAACATGTTCACTTAGCTGACCACATAGACCAATTGACATTCACCGAGTAATAATGCCAGTTTCGTCATGAAATCCTGTATGAGCAAGACATGAGCGTGTCCTAGAACAAGGCTACTAAATACGATCTTCAACAATAGCACACTGTGATTTGATTTGATAGGGAATGAGCTTGAATCACACGGCCATAGCATCAGACGTCTTATAAAGTCGCCATTCAATGAATAAAAGAAAGAATTCTGCAAATGCGTTGCAAATAGTAACGAAAGAAAATCTCGGTCAACCCACTCGATGCCACACACACCGCCAACAGGAGCAAATTATTCTATTTAAAACCGCCATCTTGTCAATAAAGAGCACAGGCCAAAGGATTGCACAGACACTCGTACAGTATATACTGCATTTAACCCCTCCCCAATCAACCCCTAACCGACACGCTCTTAAGCAGCTAATTAAAATTATGTGTAAGGGAAAAAAACCTCTTTGAAATCATTGCTCTCATTCCCAAGAGAAGCTGGTGTTTTGAACTGCTGTGTAGGTAGTCTTGTGTTTACCCTGGATGCGGTCCTTGATTAAAATGGCAGAAAGGAGAACTTGCCTGGTTTTGCAGCGGTTAAGCCACCAAGCTAAATATCTCTTTTAACAAAATAATGTCATTGCACTGTGCCTTGGCTGCTTTGACTTGGTGTTTTCAAAAAATTTGATTTAATCTCCTACTCGAGAGTTATTTTTAATGGGTGTTTTGCTTGAGCGTGTGCCATTTGATATTAAACATTTCCCCCCCTGCCTATTCCGAGGGTGATTTTATTTTCCTTCCAAGCTGCAACTCCAAAAACAGTCGACGAGACACCACAAGAAAGGCCCTCGAGGTCACTGGAAGATGTAGACTCGTTTTGGACAGCTAAAGAAAAATATCTACTTTCGTTCAAATTATACCTTACAGACCATACCGAACAATTCACGTCGAATATAAACATCCTTGCGGAAATATTACCTCACATCTTGAGTTTCTCTCGCCACAGAGGTGCCTGGAACTCGACTGAGGTAAACTGTACAAGGCTGCAAAAGTTCTTGACTGTTTAATCCAGTCCGTTCCCACCTTAAACTCGGATGCCACTCAGTGTACAGCCAGCAAACAGAATGTTAATTCAGACACTACCCAAGTGTAAACGTTTCCTGTTTACAGATATAACCTGCTATAATTAATGACTGGAGCTGTCTGTTCATCACCCCTTTTTTTAGTAAGCTGAATTAGTTTATTGCCATAATATAATAGTTCTTTGCATAAAACACATATTCAAGTTCAAGTACAAGAGGCTTTATTGTCGTTACATCATATACAGCTGTTGCAACACACGATGGAACAAAACAACGTTTCTCTTTATTATACAGCAATTAAAAGAGGCAAAGGTTTGTTATTAAATCTAATATTTATATATCTGTAAGTCATAAACAGAATCTGAGCTAATCATCACATAATCAATGGTTTAATTGTTTTTATTTTAAACATCATGGACAATTCTTTTTATATAAGGCTCTATTATTCTCTGCTACAAATTATTCATTTTCGGTAGTGCGTCCTGACCGAAAATGATTTATATTCCCGGGATTTTTCTGTTTATTTTCCATGGTAGTTTGTCATTGGGTTGAATACTCCTCACATCTATCTACATCAGTAGGGAAAACGGTTAGAAGGCTGTTCCTGCTGTCTTATTTTTAACCCGAGTTACTGTGTGAGTCCCACCCAGAAATCGCATGCTCATAAAGTGCCTGTTTGTAAGACAAACCTAATATTCAAATTGATGAGAAATATTTGCGATGTGGGTGTGGTAGAGGTTTTCCGAACAAACAGAGACATTTGGAATTTTGTTCTTTGTTTCTTCAGGGTTCACAAGATTCATCTTGATCTGAATTGCTGATTTTTTTGCTGCTGATCGTTTTCGATCATGAAACGCAGACAGTGAAGAGCGATGGAAAAACATGCCGATTCATACTAAAAACGTATGATGTGGGGGGGGGGGGGAAAATCAGGTCGGAAATGGATTTGGGAATACATTTTCAACTATTTACCCCTAAGAAAGGATGAAAATGTAAAAAAAAAATAATAATAATAATAATGCAGTCTGTTCCACTCAATATAATAAACGTTACTTTATCATAATACAGCACAAAGCAAAGCGTAATGAAACGCAGGCCACCAAGAACGCTTTAAAATAGTTTACTGCATCCCGCACTCTAATTCGCCCTAATTAAACTATGAAAAAATATATTAGGACACATTCCTTACATTCCGATGCTGAGATTCTGCCTCGAAGCCTGGATGCTTTAAACAAACACCTGTAACCTGTGATCACAGCACAGACCTGAGCCTCAACCCAACCTGCATTCTTATGTGGCGTGTGAATCTGATGAGTCACCTGAGCCGATAGCGGTTCTTTAGGCTCGTGGCAGGATTTCCCCCCACCCCACACACACACACACACACGCACACACAAACATACACACCTCTACGGCATGATTTACTGCCTCTTACAGGAATAACCTACATTTCCAAAGAGTCAGAAATGCACACTCACAAACAACCATGGACTACTCCAGAGTGCTTGTTTTTTTGTGCGATCCTTTGGGGATAAAAGAAAAAAAAGAAAAAAAAAGAAAAAAAAAGAAAATGCAAACAGTGGAGTGAATGAAAGCTCTTCTTACAGTTAATAGTGGAGTCATTTCGCTAAATAAACAGACATATCCAACTGCTGTCCTCATCCCACCTTTGACATGACAGCAGTTACAGGCTACAGCATGCTGCCTGGTTGTACTTGAATCAGAAAGAGGGAGTAGATGGAAGAAAGCCCTTAGGCAGGAAAAGCAAAGAGAGAACCAAGCAGTCACTTCTGCACTCCATATGCCGTCTGAGGTTGAGGTTGGTAATTGTTCGTGCCCCCCTCCGAAGCCTCATGACTCAGGGGAGCTGAAGAGCTTCATCACCCATCCCTAACGTCCCAAGCCCCCCTTCCCACCACACACACCCCACTCCACCCCACACCCCCCCGAGTGCCAGGAAAAGCTGCCGAACCACGCGTCTCCGCAAGAAGAAAAACAGAGCGAGAGCAGGAAAGAGGGGGAGAAATATACAGACAGGGAGAAAGAGAGCAGAAAAGCCGCAGCAGTAAGAAGCTGGCCCACTCATTTCAGTTGCACTGGTGATGTCACAAGCATGTGACCCTGCCTCTCCAGTGACAGCTTTTTGAAGGGAGGGAAAAAAGCGAGATTTTAAAGCTTCTGCCGTTTTGGGTTTTTGTGAAGGCTTTGCTCACCTCCTGAGCAACCACAGAACCACAGGAGTTCCGATCAGAATCTTTGCGCCGGGCAGCATGTAAATGGTTAATTGTCACAGGTCAGCCTCGGGCTTGAGGAGCGCACCAGTCAGTAAGTACGCTTCAACCGCACTTTTCAACGCTGCAAGTTTGGCTCCATCCTCTCCAGTTAAGGGGACATTTTTTTTTTTAGCCAGACCTGGTCATTACTTGTGGTCATGAAAATAGTTGATGCGAAAACGCAATTCTTGTGGATGTTTTTACCCTTGCACTTTTTCTCCTGGCATGATGCGTCTGCCTAGTTGAGGACGACTCAAAGGTCATCAGAACCATAGAGAAACAAAATTTATCCGTGGCAAAGCTGACGGCGGTGGCAATGGCATCAAACAGTCTCTTCAGCTCGGTGACACCTTGCCAGCAAAACTTTTTTTGGGGTAAGTAATTACTAAGTTGCAACATTCGAGGCATTTCTACATTATGACTGGTGTGAATTTCGTCAGTGTCATGGCGTTCGGAGACATCCCAAATCCGCATTGATTATCTGTAATAAGCGATGTTGTGCAAAGAAAATCTGCTTGACCGTGTCCAGAAACCGTTTACTTTATAAATATATATTTGCAAACATTTGCAGGCAGCCAACATGTTTGTATAGCTTAAAGTTACACGTGTGGAAGGATATCGAGAAGGAAAAAAAAGGTTTCTTGAAAGATATTTCCATCAAGCATAAACATTCACTCAGCATGCCGCACACACTCGCAGACATGCAGTGAAACAAGGCATGGAAATTGAGCAGAATATGAAAGCAAATACTCAAATGTTTGACATGGCCTGTTGGATTAGTGGGTGTGCAGCAGCATCTCTGCAGCTGAATGGCCTAAGCAGGAACACAGGCGAGCGAATGTCCATCACACCAACAACGGCCCTGCTGAAAAATGAGCCAGGAGCCCGAAGAACATGCCGGAAACACTTGAGTGAAAGAAACATGTGATTAATGTTTGATCGCATTTTTTTTTTTTTTAAACTATCAAACCTATTTCAAATTGTTAAATTATATCATTAAACTAATGATGTGGTCCGATTATATCAATAAAATAACGACGTGATCAAAACATATCATTTAACCTAGTAATAACTTGTAAATACCAAGCTAACAATGAATAAAAAATGTCACACTCCATACTATTAAAATTCACTTTAAAAAAGGTTTGCAAACTAGTCGTAAATAAAATGCTTCATTGTGCTTGACTTCCTAATGTCAAACTCAGGGCCATCCATTTTGCCTGATCTAGGGTTATGCAGATTCCTCCAGAGCACTTTTGAATAAGTCCAAATGTCTTGTTTCCAAACACAGCTGTGCGGAGTGTGTGTCCAGAGGCACACGAGCTGCACGCTTCTCTACACGATGCCGGAGCCAGAGAGGCACTTACAGCAATCAGCACCCTCTATTAGCATGTTAACCTCTGGCCCTCTCTAACATCTCTGGAGTGAGAGAACAGAAGGAAGAGAGCGCCATGGCAGGAAGTTTAGTGCCTGCTTAAAGGATCTGATTTAGGCTGCTGCCAGTGTGTGCAAAAAAATGACCAATGTCAATCAAAACCATTCCTTTCAGAATCTAAGGGACATTTAATATTTATATTAAAAAGTCTATTTTCCTACAAAT
>JAOUQX010000028.1:1079137-1091775 GCA_028566295.1 Liobagrus marginatus
CCCCCCCCCCCCCCCGGTTGACAGGTGGGTTGACCTTTAGAATGAGTATATAAGTATATACAGTGAGTATGTAAATATTAGTTCTAATATGAAAAATATTACCTTCACTATTAAACAGTCATTACGTCATGCTATCTAAACATTAGAATGAAATGGATAAACACCCGTCCATAAAGCCTGGGATCAAAAATGCTTAATTATACTGCATTTGAAACAATGCTTAGTAGCATTATCACGATGACCCCTCTTACAAGCTGTTATTTTATAACACGAATTAAACCTTTCGCCCTGTGAAAAAAATACGCCCACGGAAACTTTTTGTTTATTACTGTGATCTAGATTATCATAAACCTCTGTGAAGTTTAAGTGGTTGTAAAGTTAGCCATTGTTGGTTGTATTTAAATAGCGCTCTCTCTCTCTCTCTCTCTCTCTCTCTATATATATATAGTTTTAACATATTGTAATGAACTAAACTTCATTAGAACTTAATCTAAGACCTTTTAAACACACACTCTACTATTGTCAATCACTGTTGCTCAATCAGCAAAGTGACCCCTTTGCGTACTGAGATTATAGTGCCCCTTCTATCAAAAAGTAAAGAGAACACCTGGACTAATTTTCCCGCACAAGTTCAGCATGGTTTCCATGAGCGTACAGTTACCTGGTGAATGATTAAACCGCACTGCTATGCCCTGATGAAACTATGACTAGAATTCTGATACTGAAACCGATATGTGATTTTAACCAATATTTGCTGCCTTGTAACCCAACGTTGTGTTAAGCACACAATAGTGCACTAAAGCAGCATTTTGAACATTAAATTCGCCTCGATCAGTGTTGGAATACCTTTAGTTGGAAAAAAACTGACTTGTGGCAAAACAAAGGTTAATGATTGGGAAAGCTGACTTACTTATTGCTATATATTTCCATTGTGTTCTGGATGTGTCTACACTCTAAACCAGTCTAAGACACTGATTAACTATCATTTCAATGATCAAATTCTGGACAATATCTTGGACTTTCATTTGATTCATTGCCATGTTTTATTTGTACTTTCTGTGTAGAGAAAGTACAAATAAAATGCACTTTTCTAAAGGATTTCAAAGATGTAAAAATGAGGACGTGTGGGCGAATTATGGAATTCATCTAAAATTGTTCAAGTCGATGCAATGACTATCACGTCCATGCTGCCACACCTACAGTACGTACATGACCTTCAGTCAGCAAGTTAGAGCTGAAAGGTTTTTATGGGTGACAATATACCCTGTTTCTGAACATGAAGAAGAAGAAGAAAAAATAGAAAGAAAAAGTAGGAGAAGAGGAAAAAGAAGAAGAGATAAATAGAAAGAAAAAGTATGAGAAGAAAAAGAAAAAGGAGAGGAAAAGATAGAAAGAAAAAGTATGAGAAGAAGAAAAAAGGCACAATAGAAAGAAAAAGTAGGAGAAGGTGAAAAAGAAGAAGAAATAAATAGAAAAAGTATGAGAAGAAAAAAAAAAGAAGATAAAAAAGAAGACAAACTCCCCAATATATTATATTATAAGAAGGGGAAAAAAGAAAAATAGAAAGAAAAAGTAGGAGAAAAAGAAAAAGAAAAGGGGGAAGAAGAAGAAGAAGAAAAAGAAAAGAAAAAAGAATACAAACTCCCAAACAGTTTTCCATTTAAAATAACTTTTGTTTTCAGTGTTTTTTCCTCCCACCTTGACGAAAAGTGCAATTTCAGGTTGATTCGGATCCACAGATTTCTCCTCATCTTCACCATTGCTATTTTGCACTGGTTTCAGACTGTAATCCTGCACTTCTTGCTTAGTTTCGGCGGCTGTGCTTTTCGTCAGTGAGAACGCCATCATCATGCCGTCCTCGGCGTTGTCTTCGTGCTTATCTTCCTGTGGCTGCTCTTCATCACGCGGCTCTCCGGTGTCGGACGACGCCTCATCTTTATTTTCCTCGGTTGGAACCTCAAACAAATCTACACCGTTCCGGGCTTCAGTCGGTATCTCCTTTTCCTGTTCTATCTCCTCTGTCGCTTCATTGGTGTTCATGTATTCCGGAGATAACCTTCTTCCTAACTTCCTCTGCACATCAATCTTAGTGTAAATGGCTTCAGGCGCTGTGGCGTTGTTTTCGGTTAACCCTTTTGAGTTCTCAAACATTGGTTCCTCTCGAACAGAGACGTCCGGCTCGTCGAACGGTTTATCATACACGTTTTCTTCGTCTATCTTCTCATATAAATTGTCTTCTGCCATATTGATTTAAGACTGAGCAGTTCAAGCGTCTGAAACGCGCGCGCACCTGTTACTGATGACGGGACAGGACAGGAGTGAGGTCGAGCGCGTGGGCAGCTAATAGCCGCACTCACTAACGAACTTTGCTCTATGACCGTGTCGTTTAAATGGCTAAATTACAAACAGCTCGCTGTCGCCTCATACTGTGCACTTTGTAGGTTGTATGAAATCATTATTTACTACTTTATATAGCGAGTCTATGAAGGGGACTATAAAGCATTATTGAATTTAATGAGTTTGGGCAAACAAGAATGCAAACTGCTGGTTGCTTTTTTTTTTTATTGCATGCTATATCTGTTTATAAGGCTTTGCTTTTACAGTGTCTTTGGGTCCAGTTGGACAATCGACGAGATCCCCCTGCATTCGAGTTCTTTAAATTAGAATGGAAACACTTTCCGAGAAGCACTTTATTGTAGGGTTCTACATAAACACTATAGCTACAGCATACTAACTACTTAGGATCAGTTCAAATGTATAACAATAATAATAATATTAATATTAATATTAATAATAATAATAATAATAATAATAATAATTGTTGATAATGATGAAGATGGATTCAAATTCACCATCACTATTGTCTAAAGTATAATTGAGGGCATATTTATAAAAGATTATAAAAAATAATTATAATAGAATAAAGTAACACAGTATACAGCCAGCACTAAACAACAACATGACAACATTTGCATCATATTTGCATCATATAATTTGCATAATAGAGGATAATTTTTAAACCATTCATCACAGCATCACTCTCTGTAATGATACGAACACTGAGTATCATAGAAACATTTCTGCATACTCTATATTAAGGCTATGTGACATGTTCCCCGGTCTGCCTTCTTCCTCTGCTTGTCATGCCCATAAAATCCATCAGTGCATCGTTTACTGGTATTGCATGCATCTTTTATATCCTTCCACTACTCCTCGCTCACATTATTGTGTAATATATTATCTGTAATTTATCATTCATGATTATGATATAACCAAAGTATTTCATCTAACACAAGTACAACAAAAATGTTATCATTCAAGACAATGTTAAAGATACAATGTTTATTTTACTGTAAAAAAAAATTCTGGCAATGTTTTTTTGAAAAATTTTTTGTTTTGTGTTATTAAAGATGGTGCAGACATCCCACCCTTGCAAAAAATCATTTCAGGGGTAGTATCAATATTTCTGGGAGATAATATTTCAACCAAGAGTTCTTTCCTCTTGCTAGTGCGAGTCCTTGCCTTCATGATTTCTGGGATGTTGTATCTTATTTATGGATTAGGGAGCGACTATGAATAAGAGGGAGACTCCTGGAACTTCTGGGAGTGGTGAAATGTCATTTTTAGTATCAAATAAAATAAGACCAATAAAAATAAATTATAAAATTCCTATAAATTATAGATAGAATAAGAATCTGAACCTGAATCTCTTTGGTGTGCATGACAGGTGATGGTGGGAGGTTGTGAGGTGGGAGGATGGGGTGGGAGGATGGTGGGAAGGTGATGGTGGCTCAGTGGTATAAGGCTCTGGCTCAGTGATCAGAGGGTTCGGGGGTTCAAGCCTCGCACCAGGCAAGCTACCATCATTGGGTCCTTGAGCAAGACCCTTAACCTCACTTGTTCCAGGAGCGCCATTTGTTCTGGCTGACCCTGCGCTCTGACCCCAGCGTATTCTGACAGGTATGCGGGGATATGCGGAAAATAAAAACATTTCACTGCATGTATGTGTGTGTGAAAAATAGGATCTGAAAATGTCAGTAATCATTCAGATCTTCAATTATTATTATTATTACATATTATAATATATTAATAATATACTAATCAGAATGTTAGTAAATTAGTCATAATCGTGAGTGATGTGAACATTGTATTTTCTTGCAGAAGTGCATTATGCTGTATAAGAATAAGCATATACAATTTAGAACTGTATCTTTATCTCAGTTATAAAAATAGAAACATGCATTTTTTAAATAAGGGTTCCAAAATATTTTAGTACTTTTTAGAACTTTACTGTTTACTTAACACTTTAATGTGTTTCCATTCAAATGAATTGGTTTTAAAAGAAGGTGCCATGTATATTACATAATACAGAAACAAGACATGACATGATTGGACCAAGTGAAAAAAAACAGTGCAATTTACACTGATAGGATTTGATACTGTTATTACTGGGTTATTGAGGTTCTAGATGAAATTAACTTTCATAAACTGTAACTTATTTACGATTGACATGATAAAAATATTTTTCATTACTTGTATCATTGTCTTGGAGGGTAGAACAATGCAGGGGAAAACACACTAAAGAAAACACCCAGTATTTTCTTACAGCTTTTGACATATTAAATATGAAGACATTATTTCTGTTTTCAGGACAGTAAAGCTTGATCCGATCTGTGTTACGTTTAACAAAAATTGTTGGCCTAATACCAACCATTTCCCCACTATACAGAGTATTAAGAAGTCTAAAAAACAACACAATAACTGTAATAATACAATAACCCAAATGTAACCCAACAAACAAACAAACTCATTGAGCCACTAGAGGGAGGTAAAGAGCTATTTCTAAAAGTTCGATTTCCGTGGCGCAAATGATAAAACTAAGATAAACTTATTGTGCCCGTTTGAAGACATTATTTGACCATTTTTTGCAGTATATAAAATATTGTTTTATATAATTCATATATAAAGCAGCATGTTTTTTTCAGAATGTGAAGGTGTTGTTTTCACACATCACCTATTTAAAAACCTAAATGGAGGTTATTTTATAAAGCAGCAGCTATAATCCACTTCATGGGACTTTGCAGAATAATTGACTTCATAACTCTATTCATTCATGATGATTAAACAGCAAAGGTGTCATTTCAAACCACTATATCGAAATATTGAATGGTTGTTTACCCAAAATAATTCTGTTGTACTTATGTTTTCCAATGCAGTTAATTCTTCTCTCGTTTCTTCTTTTCTTCATGACAACTTAACCACACAGGAAGCATGCTTCATCGTTTTCTCATGAGAAAGCAAGTCTCTCTCTCTCTCACGCGCGCGCGCGCGCATGCACACACACATTTGTGTTGTGTCGATCTACGTAACTTGCCCTATATCACATAAAAGTAAGGGTTATGGTGTAATTTACCTCAACTATATAATAGGGGCAGAAAAAATAAGATTTAAGATTTGTTAACCACTCACTGTTCTAAATAATTGCAGTTGGATCCTTCACATTATTTTAAAACAACCAAGTATTGTGTGTGTAAGACTAGGTTTATTAGAACAATATATTATATATATTTAGGTAAAAACAAAAAACCAATGGCTACATATAGTATAATGTATTTGTACTTTCTATCAACCTGGACAGGAACTTATTTCAATGGTAACATCTTCCACCCTGTGTTTAATATTTTACCATGCCCTTGTCAACTAAACTCTCTGATTTAAAACTATTCAATGTAATCTCACAATATATTACTTAGATTACATTTAGATAAGCCGCTGAAAGCCTTCAAATAAAGGCACAGCGTACACAGCAGTGCAATTCCAGCCAGAACTGACAGAACAAAATATCCATCCATCATAAGACGTAAGAACATATTTTCTCATTGTTCTTGTGACATTGTTCTTGTGACCCAGCACAATTTAGTCAGGAGCATTTTAAAGACCCCCAAAAGTCGCACATACACAGAAAAAGTGGGTGAAAGGTAGCTGCTTTTTGTGATTTTTGTTCGGCCGTGTAATCACCCTAGCAACAACAAACAGCCCTCGCGCTGCTCGATCGCCAATCAGCTTTGAAGCCACCTCCTTCGTCACTTCCTCCGGCAGCCCTGGGCTCGCCTTAGCGCGGCTTAGCAAATACGTCGCCATCTTGGATTCAACAGCCTAGCTACAGGCAGCCTTAGTTTTTGGGATGGGTGGAACTGAACCAAAACTTGGGGATTTCACACCTTTATTCCCCAAGGCATAGGGTGTCGTCGCCAATTCTATATTGGACATTTTGGCAGAACTTCACAAACTTATAAAATCGGCGGGAGATCGTTGTAAGCGTTTAGAAGATGAAGACCCGTCTTCCTCCTTTTCTGATACCAACCGCTGTGTGCAGTTCGATAGGCCTGTTTTAACTGTATTGGCTTGGTTTCGTTAAGAACTTTTTATTTGACAGCGTGTTCACTTTCTAAACCTCCTGGGCATTTGGGGTACGGATATGGTGAGCGCATGCTCGGCACAGCAGAAGTTTGTGTTCTGTGCCACCGGTTGGACATCCAGCGCTGTGCGGTGTAACACGGCTCGATAAATGATTTTATTCATCTGGATTGGCGGCGTCTTCCGGCGTTTGTTGTGCTGAAGGTTCGCCATCGGATCGCAGTCGATGCTGCTCTCCTCAATGGTCTACATCAGCTGTTGGAAAGATACTTTCCACTCATCCTTCGGACTGAGGCGCTGCGAGTAGACACACGGAAGGGAGAAGTAATTTGGAGCTCGAGACGCGTTAAAATGTCAACGAGAACACCACTGCCTACAGTCAATGAGCGCGACACAGAAAATGTAAGTACAGCATATCGCTGGAGCAGTTATCTTAATTGTCGCTTTTGTAATGTGTCATGTTAAATAATCTGGGAGGATAACTTTTCTTGGCACTTATTTTTAGACAATCTTTCCTCCGGTGCGTGTGTTAGTGCCAGTGCATAAAGCTCACAGGGCGCGTGCTGAGAAGTTTCCGTCCGACTTTTTGTTTACTCGGAGTTCCGTAAATGTTCCGTACATCACGCGCAGCTACACGTGTTTAAGATTGTCCTTTAAAACGATTACGTGGTCGATTTGTTTATTATCCACATAAATTCGACCTCATGTACAGTTTGTTAGATCCGGAGTACCGTTAGACTACAAACACTGTGTGAAGCTAGAATACACCCGGAATGAGACAGCTGTCCTTTACAGAGCATCACACATTAATTCAGACATGCGCAATGTTAGTCGTACACGATGTACAGCATGTACAATATATGGCTTAAAATGTTTTTTTGACACCTGGCAGTAACCTCCGTATGTTTTATTATTTTTTTGAACATCCCATTCCAGATTTAGTCCTCTTCTAGGACATGGCTGTGAACATTTACCCATTTAGTCACACGAACATTATGTTCCAATTTATCTTAAATGTGTTCCATTGGCTTAGGGGCAGTTTTTCCCACTTCAGCTGTGAGCAGCCAGGTCTCCATTGCACTAGCTTTGTACACAGGGGCATTGCCATTCTGGAACATGTTTGGACCTTAGTGTCACTGAAGGGACCTTGTAATTCTACGGTATACAAAGACATTCTATAAAACTTCGGGCTTCCAGATTTGTCCAACAGTTTTGGAAAGAAACACATATGTATGCGATGGTCAGGTGTAGATGTGAGTGTATACTGTATATAAAGTCCTTTACATTTCCACCAAATTGTGGGTTAAGACAAGGTACCGTACGTCTAAGATTGTAATTATGACAGAAGTCGGAATGACTGCTAAACACGATTCTGAGTAGCACAGAAAAACGATTATTGATTGAGACAGAGAATTGAAAAGAGCGTGACAAATGAAATGGTTTGCATTGATGAGATAATGCGTTGAAGTCTACGCAGCGAGGGGTTTCCTCTGATGGCTGATGGAGCGTGTAAGTGTTAATAGCCAGCTCTTGGCTGTACAGAACTATGAGTGCTCAGCCCTCCCCCACTCACTATAATCTAAGGATAGGGCGCAGACATATGAGCATCAGTGTGCGTGTGTCTGTGGATTGATGAGCAGCCAGCTTCCCCAAAAAACGGGGACAAAAAAAGTGCTTGCCTGTTTGGACACCATTCATATAATCAATGCTAACATGAAGGGGTCGCATTCGGTTAAGAGACACCGCATTACCCTAGTAAGTTTTTATTTGTCTCCTTTACTTTGACATAATTACGGACAAAATATTTGGGAATTTTATCCGGCAATGTTTTGAAGCAATGGACGGCTTTAGGGTTTATAATTTCAGCTAGTGATATTTGCAATAAACTCAGTGTAGGACATATTAGTATCAGTATTATTACATATTATATCAGTATTAGTAAGGTTTTAATGGACTGGAACATGGGACATTTTGGGCATAAATAAATTGGTCGCTTTATTTTGTTAGTTAAGATCAGCCTAGAAAGTAGGACTGTGTATATCTGATGTACAGAATCTTAATATGACTGAAATAGGTTATATACTATATAATGCTTTTTCTCCTGTCCTACATGGCTGTGTGCACATTTTTTTATACGTCTAATTTAGGAATACTTGAAATGAGGGCACAGAAATAGTATCCACTGGAGCATTAGACTAGGGGCTCTTTGCAGACATAACTAGACGTGTACTACACATTTTTATCGCGCTTTATTCATGTTACGTTAATTTAAGTGGAATGTTTTATAATAAAGTTTCAGTGCCGTGAATATGGAACATTATCTATATATTAGTACTTTAAAGTACACCAAGTAGTGTCCTCCTGATAGTAATATCTTTAACAATTTGAGCAAAGCTCCAAGTCTGTTCCTGAATTGCTTACTAGGAAATGAGAAATGAGAAGAATTGGGCGTCAGTGCAGCTGGTGGATAAGTCATGGCTTTTTGGACGCGTGTCCAGGTTGGTTCATCATCCTAACTAACCCTGCCAATATTTTCCTGAACTAAAAGTGGAGAATGAAAAAATAGTAGCAAGTCTTTTAACACATTCATACCACTGTGCTTGTTCTAAGACAGTTGTTTCTATAGTAACGGATATTTTTCAGGGACTTGAAACCTACTAGAGAACACATTGAAAAGTGTTGTGTTCTATAATTTAGAGTTAAGCTTCGTGTTAGTTTTACGACATCTATGAAACGAGATTTCAGTGTCTGTGCTCAATTTGGTTTCAGTATAAAGTGAGAAAATGTTCATGGCGCAATTGATAACAGGCGCTAACTTGTTGAAAAGTCGTTCCATAACAGTAACTCCAAACAGCAAAAAGGTAAAATTGGAGTCCCTGTTAAATGCTGTGCTATAAGAGAGAAGAAAATATACAAACGAATGGATGATGTCTTTTATTCCACCTATATTCTTCTGCTATATGGGAAAAGCGTATTAATTAGTATAAACTGAAGCGTATACAGGCTCTTCATGGCCAAAATTGTTCCTGTGATGTTGGTCATGCACCCAGTAATATAAAAGGCAGCTCTTCAGAATTCTAAGCGAAATAGGAATTCTGTTGCTTTAAACATTAACATGCCGTTTTTCAGGATTTCTTATTCTAGTCAGGACACGACAGAACACAACGACCGCCATCGCTCACAGGAAAGCATGCAATGTCTTGTCAGTAGTGTTTTTCACAAGCATTATTTACGTACTTTTACCTCATCCTTCTAGTTATTTTAAACTCCAGCTTGTCTGCTTGCTGTTAACATGAGGATGTGGTTCTGTCAGCCGTCATCATATATTACTCAGCTGTCTGCCTAACCAATTTAGGTGCTTGCTCTGCCCTCGATGGATTGGACAGTCTGGTTGATTTTTGTACCGGTTGTTTAATCCGAAGCCTACCCTTAAATTATATTAAGCATATTTTTAACTGTTAAAAAGCAAATATTGTGTTGGGTACAGATTTTCTCTCCTCCCGATGGCTTGATTTAACCGCTCATTAATACATTTGCTCATTCCATTGTGACTAGTAATATAGCCAAATAAAAATATTGATGCGATAGCTGTAGCCCAGTAATTTTGTGATTTGTCATGTTATCATTAGTTTTTAAACTATGGTGTGTTTTGTGTATTGTGATAGCAATATCAAAGTCATATGATAAATAAATCCAATTAAAATATGTTTAGTTGTAGGTGGATTAATTGCACTTTTGGTTTTTAATTTACACACCGTAATTCATATGGGGGGAAAATGTAGTCTTTTATTTGAAATGCTTCTTTACATCCCTTCCTGCCATTATGGCTTTGAAGTTTATTAAAAGAGATAAACAGTTATTATTATTTGGTGACCTTTGCAGTTTCTGTTTTAGTCCACAACATGTGGTTGGTGCACGATTTTCATTTTATCATCTTCAAATGACCGCACAAAAAGCTCATTTGATTGTTCTAACAGGAGACAAGGCAGTTTTTATGGTTTGTTTTCTCCATTAAAATGAAAAATTCATATTTGAGTTTGTTTTCACCTAGCTGGAGGACAGAAATTCTGAGTTACATTATGACATTGAGAAACCATTTGTTACATTCTCTCAACTTGATTCTTTCTTTTGTTCTCTGTCCCCTTTGCTTTTTACATTTTACTTTTTAAAAGCTGCGTTTAAAAAGTGGTTATAGTGGAAAACCCCTCGAATGTACTAAACAAGATGTATAGAAACAATCAATTTAAAGAATTGACTTGTGAGCTTCAGTGGTATATAACTGAAATGAAGTTTATATGATGTATAGAAATGGAATATAAACATTGTTTTTCTGTGCATAACAGAGCTTTACATTAACACTCCATCATTAACGCATCCATGTATTTTAAATAAGTCACTGCCCATCCACTGAAGACAAGGACACCTGAAGCTGCTTGTACCCCAGTCATGTACAACCTAGTTTGAATTTAACGTTCCACAAAAATCGAGTTGGTTGCATTGACGTAAGTCAAATTAAACCAAATGAAATAAGTAGAAAGACTGTTCAAAATGTACCTTGTGCTCCTAGATGCATTTTATGGATTTATGTAGTTACTGCGGAATAAGACGCATTTAAAGGCAATAGAAACACTGCTTCCCTCAACAAACACAAAATCTATTTATCAGAGATTGGCAAGGTAGGCCAAATATTTTTTAAAAGTACTGTTGGAAGAAAGTAATTATTCTCTGTTGTTCACAGCTCTGTTTTCATGTCATGTGTTGACCGAGTGCATTTTCCTCCTTGTTACATTGTTGTCTGCTTGACTGTTTTTCATTTAAAAAGCCTCACACCTTTTCAGACCTATGGTCACTATGAAGTATTTGGTGTGTTCTTTGGTGCAGTTGAAATTCTGCTCTGTCCTAGTTTTAAACTAAGGTCTAATTTGTCTTTCTTCATAAGTGAGAAGTCACTTTGGAAATGGGTCACTTTTGTTGGCAAAGTTTTAGCCAGTCGACTATGATTAGTATCGCTTCATTAAACCATGAACTGTGTAGTCAGCGAATATCTAGGCTCATGTAGCTGGACCTTCAGAGTCCTAGCAGAAGGTCTCTGCTACATAGAGGTATAAATGTCCTAGTTGATGCCTGACTGACACGTACAGCAACCGATGACAGTTTGGTTTGTGCAGCAACATGTAGAATCGGTGTGAATGTCTAACTCCTGGAAGTGTTTTCTCCATCAGAAGTTCAGTCAAGGTTTGGCTAGACGCCAGAGGCTGAGACTAGCTAGTATATAATATCTGGTCCTATTTGATGAACAGCATAAGGTAAATACTTGTGCACATATTAGGGCTGCTCGATCATGGGGGGGAAAAAAAAAAAAATCACAATTATTTTGGTCATTATTAAAATCGTAATTATTTTACACAATTACTCTGTGTGTATGTGACAAAATGAATTTGCCTTCTTTTAACTGGCAGTGTCTCACATTTAGGAGACTGTTGATCTCTATCCCTAAACTGTGCTGTGGTCTGTGTTGTCTCCAGCACACCTCTCACACTGACGGGCGAAACGACGGTGCCACAAGATCCAGTCGCTCTGGTGCTCGATGCCGCAACTCTATCGCATCATGCACCGATGAGCAGCCGCATATCGGCAACTACCGGCTCCTCAAAACCATTGGCAAGGGCAACTTCGCCAAGGTCAAACTGGCACGACACATCCTGACGGGACGAGAGGTGAGGTTTAAGCAGCACTCAGCCTGGGGGCTTCCTTTCCATCATTCTGCCTGATTGTTTTCCCAAATATTGTTCTTCCCAGACTTTCTCTCATACCATACCAACGTCACAATATACTCTGTCAGATCGATTAAGTACGAGTTTAAAAGTACAATGAAATTTGTATTCCTTTTTCATGTGTTTTGTTGTAATATGAATGAAGTGTTAGACTCAGTCACAATGATTGGGAAATTATTTTCTATTTCGAGTTTAGTTCCCCCATGAGCAGCTGGGTCAGAAAACTTTAACTAAAATCATTTGTCCCCCTTTCTTCCTGCAGGTGGCCATAAAAATTATTGATAAGACACAACTGAATCCGACCAGTCTCCAAAAGGTAAAAATCTTGTGTGCCTATATCTCTATATAATACTTGGCTGTGTGTATATATATAAATCTCTCTCTCTCTCTCTCTCTCTCTCTCTCTCTCTCTCTCTCTCTCTCTCTCTCTCTCTCTCTCTCTCTCTC
>JAOUQX010000028.1:1241138-1251963 GCA_028566295.1 Liobagrus marginatus
ATACGAATGTTTCAGTGTAAGAGTAAAGTCCCGGAACGGATTAAATGCGTAAACCGAGGTACCACTGTATATATATATATATGTGTGTGTGTATGTATGTATATACAGTATATCCTTGTGTTTCTAGTTTTTGCCTTGTGTCCATTTCCTGTTGCGTGGCCTAAGCCTCTGTTGTTGTTTTTTCCATGTCGTTTCAAGTCACCACAATCAAAGGGATTTCCTCCCTCCTTTCAGTCTCATGACACATATTTTATTTAGAATTTTATTTTTTGTTAAAGACGATCAATTTAGAGCTTGGTTTCCACAATAATCAAAGATATTGCTATCTGAAGCGCTAGCGAAATACAAATACAGATAACAAGCGTGACATTGCATTACTCCCATTAGTCAAAGCACAATCAAACTTTGTGTATCCATAAAAAACAAATTTTTGTTGTTCTTTTTTCAAACTCATTTTCAGGTGCTTATCAGAACAAGCCCCCCATACGAAACAGCATGATGACTTGAACCTGCTTCTTCAAAACATTGATACCCAGCTTTCAGACGTCTTCAGCCACAAACCAACTTCTATAAAGGAGTGCAAAGACCAGCTTGACAAAATGAAGGTCAGCTATTTCAAATTTGTGTAGAAAAAAATTCTGTTCCATAGTAAACTTGTAATCAAAATGATACGTCAAGTAATACAGAATTAATAGGAAACTTTATATAAATCATAGGAGCTTCAGGAGGAGCTAGCAAACATGGGTACAAGACTGGAAGAGCTGAAAGACCAATGCCCACAGCTAAAATGTAATGTAGCTGCAGATAAGATCATGGGGCATCTACAGAGGTATTGGGCCTTACTGCAGTGGCGGCTAGACACACTGAAATCCAGAGTAGCCCAGACAGAAACACAATGGATGGAAATTGCATTAAGAGTAAGTTCCTGCAAAAAAGACCATTGCAAACCTTTTTTAATGGTGTTATTAATGCTTAGTTTAATTAGTCTGTGCTATTGTGTTGACATAAATGTTTTTGTTGTTAGATAAAGAGATCCAGGGAAGCCCTTGACCATCTTCAACACTGCCTTTCTGAGTTCCCCAAGATGAAGGGATCATTTTGGATGCTCCAGGAGACCCTGGGACAAACCGAACAGATCCAAACAGATCTGGACCAAGAGCAACAAACGTTGGTCGCTCTTCAGCGCTATGAATCACGACAATTGAGTGCTTCAAGACTTTATAACACTCCCAGCCAGACAAGCCAGGAACTGCAGTCACTTCTTAGCCGTTGTCGAAGGTAAGGCCATGACATACACAACCATAAATGTGATGCAGCACTGTAAACGTTTATTTCTCTTCAATGCCTGTCAAGACAATTACTGAAGCACATTTGTATCCGCAGCCTAAGAGGACAGAGCACTGAAATAAGACAGGATGTGCTGTCTGGGATCCAAGTGTGGGGACGTTTTCAGGAGGAATTAAAGGGACTCCAGCAGAGTATTCTGTCTTTGCTGTCAGTCCTGCCGAGCCAATCAGATCCCAGACGTATACGGGTTAGTGCTTTCTTTGTGGACGCCATTGTGCTGCTCTAGATAGAACACAATAAGGAAGTCGTCTATGTAACAATTTCCATTGGTAACAGCTTGACCAACAGACGCTAATACACCAAAACCTTAAACAGAAATTACATAGTGCAGTTTTTTTCTGGTCACACTTGGGTAATAAGCTAGAGAAAATATGCCTGTAAACTTTTAATGAATAACGCAATAACAAATTTAAATGACATAAACCTACACAGAAATATATTTGATATTAAGTAATGTCAACAATTGTTAGGTTTAGATGAAAAGGGTTAATTTTTTATGTTCATCTGTTTGTCTTGCTCTTGGTAGGAGGTTAAAGTAGAGGTAGATGCTCAGAATGTCAGACTGCAGGATATTAAGGATAGGATGAGCATGAGGAGCAAAGACCCACCTAAAGAGATCCAGAATCTACAGGACCAAATTGCTCATTCCTTGAAGGAAGCTAAGGAGAATGTATGGTGAAATCTTTTTTATCTGTTGGCTTATTTGATAAATATTACTCTATAGGTGTTTTGTTTTATGGGCTATTTTAATCAAACTGTCACTTTAATAGCTTCCAGCTAGCAGAACAGAAATTATTGAGGGCTTTGGTATTTTTGGTGTTTAAGGTGGGACAGGCTCTGGAGAGAAGTGGCTCTCTTCCGAGAATGAGTGAACATGTGGACAAAGTAACTGTTGGTCTAAATGATGTCAAGACCCTGCTGCAGCAGAAGAGCCCCACTGTAAAAGAAGCTGAGAGCATACTCAAGGTGTGTGTGTCTCTGTGTGTGTCTCTGTGTGCGTGTGTGTGCGTGTGTGTGTGTGTGTTTGTGTGTATGTGTGTGCGTGTGCGCGCTTGTGTGTGTGTGTGTGTGTGTGTGTGTGTGTGTGTGTGTGTGTGTGTGTGTGTGTGTGTGTGTGTTCATTTCATATTTAGACTTGGCAGGTGATCTTTTGTGAGAGACAGTCTGGAACAGAGCACAAGTTCCAAAAATAGCAAAATGAATGTTTTTTGGAATAAATTAGTCTTTCAGCAAAACTTCAACTATACAAAACAAAACAGTTTCAGGGACAGAATAAGAAGCACCTGAGAATCAAAGGTTCAAAAAGAAGAGCAAATGAAAAAAAGCAGAAGGAATATATAGCAAACAAACCAAATGGAGACTTTAGAAATAACAGGGGGAAAAATATTTTTTTAGCAGACTTTAAGCCTCATTTAGTACACAAAGGACCAAAATTATTGGTCCTTAATTAATTATTATTATTGGATTATCCAATTTTAGGAGACTATTATGAAAACACACCACAGAATAAAGTGTTTTATTGAGTAACTAAATACAAAATAACATTCATTTATTTGTCATTTAAACACATTCATACAGTTTGATTTGTGGTAAGAAACGTTTGGCTATAAAAATCCTGGCTGTGTATGTAAACACTACATTTAGCTACAAGGATATTAGGTGGTTATGTGCTTGTTACAGCAGAACATATACTTAAATTGGAACAATACAGACTATTTGCATGGTGCCCTTTGTTGTGATCTAGCAAACCGGAATTGAAATATTCATTGATAGAGACTTTAAAACACTCTTGTATGTCGCTATATCGTATGTTAGGATGTCTGACGAATGCTGTAAATGTAAATGATCGTGTATTATGTGTGTATGCATGTACAGCGGGTTTGGGATGAATTGGACCAGTGGCATTCCCGGATCACTGAGCTAGAAGCAGAGGTTCAGGAGCTGGCTGAGGAGCAACCTGAAAGAGCTCACACACTGATGGATGAGCTCACAAAACCCCTGCAGCTCTACCAGGCTGTATCCAAGCAGGCAGAGCAGCGAACTGCCTTCATTAACAGAGTGAGTACAGTGTCACGTCAGAGGGAGGGATTATTACACAAGTAAATTTTATGCATTTTCTTTAGCAAGAACTGAACATTGTCATGGTGCGTGTTTTTTTTTTTTACGATGCATTTTGATGTTTATTTTCAAATGTTTTATTGGTTTAGATCCCAACATGTCTCCAAGAGTATGAGGATGTTCTGCGTAGCTCTACATGCTGGCTGGCTGAGACTCAGTCCTGGCTTAAGACGCCTCAAACTTACACCACTGCCAAGTGTCTGCAAAGCCATGCTAACTCTCTACAGGTCAGACCACTGGGACAATTCGTTCTGTTTAAATTCTCTCAACATATACTGTACATTCAGATATGTCCATGGATATGCCACTAAAATTTGGGATGGTCTTAACTACCTAAAATATATTATTACTTAGAGTGGTCTGGATCAGCTACCAACATGATTAAATGTTGACACTGTGTACCCTAAACTACGACCATTAGTAATTAGTTAATGTTTATAAATTTATAGACATCAATTTAAATGAGTTATGCTGTGCTTTGCATTGGTGCATCAGTTTACTAATTTGGATTACTGCCACACACTCTGATTTTCTGCTCCACATACTGTATGTAGAATATGTATACTCGTAGCATATTGGGGAAGTGGTAGCTTAGTGGTTAAGGTTTTATACTACTGATCCAAAAACCGGGGCCCTTGAACAAGGCCCTTAACTCTCAACTGCTTGTATGTAAGTCGCTCTGGAAAAGTGCGTTTGCCAAATGCTGTAAATGTAATAAATATATGCTTTTTCCTGACAATTTTATTTTAAGGGTAAATGAGTTCTTACTAAGTGAAAAATCTTTAATAGACCACTATTTAGTTATTTTTATAATAATTGTATAATAACAACCAGTCGTACAATTCTTAAACCTATTTCTCGACATTCTATGCCGCAGGTTTTATCATTCTATTGTTATTCTATGTTTGTTCTACTGTAGAAATAAATGCTAACACGACACATTAAGACACAGTAAAGCTAGACTATTTTAAGGTTATCATACTGACTATAATAAGGTATCAGCCTTATTTTTTGGTATGGTTTATTATTGCCCAATATCTCAGTGATTTTGAGTCACTGAACAATGTTTTTTCATACATACTTTTTCCCCACATTCTTTTTTTGTCTTTTTTTTTTTGTATACTTGGTTCCATCAGCAGAAATACTTTCCCAGGGTCATTTCTGAACCAACCACAAATAAAGCCTAAGAATAATTTATTGACTAGTACTTTACTCAAACTAGTGAAGTATGTTCCAGCTTAAGTGAACACTTAAATACAAAAAAATTGGATGAGTCAAATACTAAAATATTCTGAAATTCCTGTCATATTTTTTACATTTACGACTGATATTATAACTGAAATTTTAAAAATAGAATGTTTGTTACATTGATAAAAAAGGAATCAGACTTTTAGAACCCACTGGATCTAATTTCAATTAGGATTCAGGATCAAACGTCGCTGATGGAAGGATCATTAATCATCATTCAATCAATCAATCATCATTAATATAAAGGAATAATATACAGTATATATATATATCTTTATTTGTATATATCTTTTATGTTTTATATATAACTTTTCCTTTATATATATATATCTTTCATATCAAATGGTCATGTCTAAATTTTTGTCTGCCATCGATCAGTGTTAATTATTTTGACTGACATCTGACCTGTTTGTTTGGCAGATGGTACTGGATGAGTCAGAAGGGATACAAGGGTCTCTGGAGGCTTTTGTACCTTCAATCCAGGAGATATCAGCTGTATGTGACACCAGCGCTAAGGAGCAGAACCTTTTACAGATCCGCACCAACATTAGTGATATGCAGAACAGTGTTCGGGATCCACTTTCTCAGCTCCAGCATGTAGCAGCAGTAAGCCATAATCACTGGTTAAACTTTAATAAAGATATACAACTGACTTAAACACCATATTTGGTATGATATACACTCGCTGTGTATACATACTGTATGTATTAGAAGCACTGTACATCATGCAGTTATCTAATCAGTTAATTATGCTACATTATTTAAAAATACATAAATCATAAAGATACAGGTAGGGGGCTTCAGTTAATGTTGATGTAATACTTTTCTGTTTCCTGTTTAGGAGATGGATGCAATTGAAGCGGAAGTGAAGATGATGGAGAAAACTATCACAAAGATCAGAAGTATCTTATCTACGGTAGAGACAGAGGATATACCCCCTGAGGACCATCTTCAAAACAGACAGGCAAATCCCATTGCGTTACTATAAAATAATCAGAAGTTTTTAGTTACCTGTGGGGAAAATATGCTCCTTACTTACTTATGATGTTTCTCATTTTGATTTTCAGCTCATTCTAGAAAATCTGCAGGCCATGCAGAGGACCTTAGCTGAGATCGAGCGGTGCAGGGATGGCCTGGGTCTGCCTACAGGAGCCGAACTCAGTCTCTCAGTCTTCCACAGAGCCGAACAGCTTCATCCACACATCTGTGAGCTCCAGAAGCTTACTGAAGAGCAAAGAACTGCATTCAGGGTCTGTACCATTCTATTGATCACTCTGTGTGATTTATAGTAGTGGAAAATATTATTGGTTTGGTACACTACTTCTACTTCAAACTGTAAACGCTTTCTGCTAAAAATCTGGCGAGGGTTGCTGCAGGTAATAGTTTGATTATTAGCTGTTAAATCTTTCAAGCACACTATGCATCCATGATTCAGAAGCATGATTAACATAAAAGCTCTAACTCTGTCATTTTATCCAAAAACTCTAAACCTACAGTTCCGTCATTTGTCCTTTCAGTTAATTGGTACTTGTGTTAGTGAATAGACAGCGATGTGGGCCATGCTTTGAATTTTCACCTTCATACACATTTTTAATGGAAAAAGAAATAATAAAGACATAATCTGCATTTTTCACATTTATCTTTAACACAAGTATCACGAAAGCAGATGCACTATATACACAGCTGTATTGGCATGCCTGACCATCACATTCATATGCATTTTTTGAACATCATATTCCAGATTATGACTCACTCCTATAATAATACTGTATGTACACTCCTGGAAATGCGTTTCACTAGATTATCACATTATAGTTGTGATGATTTTCCAGGTTAGCCACAATAGGTTTTTAGTAATTTTCTGTACTACTGTGGGATGAGGAGGTGTGGGGTGCAGTCAGTGCTCCAGTTCATCCCAAATGTGTTTAGTGTGATTGAGGTCAGGTCTCTGTGCAGGACACCAATCATTACACACACCAGGCTTTTTTGGTGGTAAGGGTTCGGTTATACACATTTCCATTGTGGAACAGTGTTTGGGGCATGTAATTACTATACAAAACTGTTGCATTAATCTACAGTGCAGGGTTTAATGCAGCGCTATTAATTCTAATTCATATCAAACGGTATCTTCTTTATGACAACTGCTGGTGGTGCTGTTGCATTCAGTTTCACAAAAACACTAAACATTTCTGTGTAAAGCATTTGATAACCACCAGTAGTGATGCGGATGGCAAAAAAATAATTCTTTAAAGTGTGTTTTAAAAATCCCCTGGATTCTGGTAATACTTAATATATTATTCAGATTTTCTTTGCTATCATTATTTACGTCATTAACATTAGCAAATTTTAAACTTAGTTTCTGTAAACCATTGTGTAGGTAATAAGTTAAATTACATGCTTATTTAAGTATGTTAGGTTTATTTAAAAAGTTAGTTATTGATTTTTATGAGGAATCTAAGTCGAGTTATTAACAAATATTGAACAATGTTGAAAACAGTTACAGTTTGTATCAGTATTTAGCAATGCGCTGTATTACCCATAAATGGCCCATTTGTTTTGTTACAAGTTGCCACATTAAAAAAAATGAAGATTTTTATTGTGACCTATGTCCGACAGCAGTCTGACACTGAACAAGTGAAACTCCTACTTACCCAAATGCACAAAATGATGACTATGGCTAGAAATGTGCTGCTTACAAAGAGTGACAGTGAAATTATACTGTATATCTAAAAAAGTGCACTGAACGTATATGCACGATATATAATATACGCTCAAAATATAATTTAAAAATGGCTAATAGAAACATCTGTACTCTTAATTATTCATGCCAAGTACATGCCAAGAGCTTCCAAAATCTATTTGGAATTCCAATTATACCTTGTTGTACATGATGATTACACTATTATGTTGCTCGTTCATTTGACTACACATGCCGTTCAAGCTAATTATATAACACTGGTTTAAAATACAAATCTACTCGGTGCCTTTTCTTAGTGCCTGATTGCAAGATATAAGATTGTTATTGAAAGGAAAAGTAATTGCCTGCAATTTTTATATTTCACAGTTCTTGTGCCAATCGCTTATTAAGTCAGTTAAGTCAGAGATGTTTTAGTCCATTATGCCAGATTATAGTTAATTTAACACTATGATAATGAAGCTCTGAATGTTCACTTTTTTATGTGTTTTTATGTTTATCTCTTGGGGTTAGCTTAGACCGTATCCACATTTCTTTGTCCTTGGCAGTTTTATAGCTGCTACTACTTAGTGTCTGAGTCTTTCATCCTACATGAAAGCAGATCAGAAATCTCTGACCTCTAAAGCTCTTTCTTGAGAGCTTTAATTATGTTTTTGGGCCAATAATACATGAGTAATTAAGGAGAGTCCGTGAAATGCATCTTTCACAGCCATGATAATTATAAAATTGGGAATTCAATATGTAAAATTTGAGAGGTCAGCAGATACATCTTTGCTTCTATCAGCAATTGTCAGAATTTCATATGTTCCTCATGAACCTCGGTTTAACCTGCTAGGCTGTAGTAATACTTGTGAAAATACATCAAATATCTCTGCTCACATATATATGATTTAGTGACTCTAGATTGTTTACAGTATGTGTGTAGGAAAGAGCAAGAAAGCATCCCTTGGGCAGAGCGGAAATTTAGTGGAAAACCTCGATAGAATTTAAGAATATTTGCTGAAGTACAAGTTTTACTTTCTTAATAATTTAGATATGTTGTGATTTCATGTGTGACTTTCCTTCAGATAATTAAACGTTTTGGTTTGTCCCTTTTCCCCAGGCTGCTCTTGGTCTCTCCATGGCTGTTATCTCTCCCACTGATAGAGGAATTGGATCCAGTTTTACCCTTCAGTGCTCTGAGGATGTGTCGGTGAGTTCAGTACTGATCAGTCAAACGCATGCCTAAGCACATTTCAGATGTGCCTTGAATAGGGAAATACAAATCAAGTGCAATCAGAAAAAACTCATTCTGAACAATTATCGTGAACTGACTCCAAATGATCGGATATTTTAGCATAGGAAGGAATTTAACACTATGAGGTTGGTGAACCAGTTGAACTTTGACCATGAAAATTCTTGTAAACTGTCAAGCAGGTGCCTGTGGAAAAAGTTACACAGGAAGAAAATGAGGATTTTGAGCAGGAGGACAATCGCTCTTCGTCCTATGAAACTCTCGATGGCAATGCTCCAGAGGTATACGAGACATCAATCTTTATGTTGGTTCTATTTTCTTTACCACACCAGAACTAGTGGAATTGCTTTTCTCTTCACTGTCATTTTATATTTTACGCTTTTCACTAAACTGACAATTGTCCAGGGTGTACACCACCTCACGCCTCAAGTTATCTGGGATAGGCTCCAGTGCCCCTGTGACCATGAACAGGATACATTTACATTTACAGCATATGGCAAATGCTTTATCCAGAGTGCCTTACAACCAAGCAGTTGAGGGTTAAGCGCCTTGCTAAGGGGCCCAACAGTGGTAGCTTGGTGGTGCTGGGAATCAAACTCCGGACTTCGGATCAGCAGTCCAACACTTTAACCACTGAGCTACCACTTCCCCCCATAAGGATAAGCGCTAGAGAATGACTGACTGACTGACACTTTTCACTAATTTTTTTTGTGCTTATCCTGGAAGAGTACAGACTTCTCACATTTCAGATTTTTGAATACATGCGTTTTCTGTCCTCGACTCTCAGACATGATTCCCATCTGTTAGGAAAGACTTACATTTCTAAACAAATTTTATTTCAACCTTGACATAAGGATTAATACATGAGTTATCACCAATATACTGTATTAAATCAGTAGCAATGACCTTTGCTACGAAATGCCATTTCTGCTTTACTGTACATAGAAATGATCTTCTCAAATGGGCTAAAACCATTTTAAATAGCACTGTAGTACATAGTTAAATGCTAACAAATGTTTTCTCACATGCACCTGAAATTTGCCATTATAATTACTGGGTGCTGTTGGATTCAGCTGCTTATCTTATCTCTCTGATATATTCTACATTCGGTATTCCACTGTTTTAATAGTCTGTTTCAAATGTATTGCTTTACCTACTTCATCTAATTCGTTATGAATGCAGGACCTAGATGAGATTCCAGTGGGTGAAGATCGTGGTGAAACCAGTGCTGCTGCTGTCATCCAAATGTCTGTCACTGAGGTAAATTAATATAAATGGTTTAAAATAAATATGAGCACTTTTTTGATAGCTATCTGGTTCATGTTCTCTTAGTCCTAACTCCTAAAACTTCAATCTATAGGAATGTTTTCCTGGAGCAACACAAAGGCCATTGGAAAGTCAACTAGAAAGTTTTACTTCACCTACAATGCTTGAAACAACTATTGTAGATACGACAAACAGCAGGCCATTAGCTTATGATGATTCTGCAGCTCACATGCCTGTTCCAACTCCAGAGACATTAATACCTCTGAGAGTTGATCCTGCTGTGCAGCATAACATACCTACTAATAAAACGGAGGAAACGCTGAAGGACAACTATAAAGACATAACAGACATGCCGGAGGGAGAACAAAATGAACTGATACCAAAGCAGATAAAGACACCTACTATAAAACCCCTGCCAGTTGGAACAAACAAGCCAGTTTTGGACATAGCCAAGTCCAGCATTCAAAAAGCATTAACTGATCAATTTGAAGAGTCCAGATTCAAACACACTGGGAAAGAACATACGCCTTGCACTACAGCCAGTGTGGACTATCAGCCAGTTGAGCTTACAGATGCAGAATTGGAAACAACGTGTGTGTCTCAGGAGGACAAAGCACTGGTAAACTTATTTATTACAATCAATTTGCAGCTCTTAGTGTCTGGCATATTGTATGTTTAATGCTAAAATGAAATGTTTAATGTCAGTGGATTGCTGAGATGAAATTATTATATGCATTATTATTTTAATTAAATTGCACTTAAGTAGCATTTTTATTTAAGTTTGATAGATCTGCATTTTTTTTGCCTTTTTTTGCATTCATTATTTAACTGTAGAGCGCGCACACACTCACACACACACACACTCACACACACACACACACACACACACACACACACACACACACACACACACACAC
>JAOUQX010000028.1:1254318-1268227 GCA_028566295.1 Liobagrus marginatus
CACGCATAAGAGGGTACTTCAGGCAGGTGAAAGTGTTTTGGGGGTACAGTACCCAAAAAAGGTTGGGAACCACTGCTTTAGAGAAATCGTAACTCAGTGCTTAAGGCTTTTCACTGATGATTGGAAGATCATGTGCTCGATTCCCAGCACCGCCAAGCAGCCACTTCTTGGCCCCTGAGCAAGGCCCTTTAACCCTTAACTGCACAGTTGAATACATAAAGTCGCTCTGGATAAGGGTGTCTGCCAAATGCAATAAATGTTTATTTTGGGTCCTTTTCTTTAACCTTATTTACAATGTTATGCAATTACAACCCCTTTTAGCCCATATATGTTCATCTTAATAATAAGATCAAGCCACTGTATTCGACTGTTAAATAACACCTTAGAAAGATAAGCAGGGTATGTAGAATAACCACTATGTGCAAACATGTACATATACAGGACATGCACATATACATTACATTATACATGCAATACGTATACAGTGTATTATACTTTTAGTTTTTTTTTTACAATGTGTGCATATACATTATGTGCAATGTGTGCATATACATTGTGTGCATATACATTGTGCAATGTGTGCATATACATTATGTGCAATGTGTGCATTTACATTGTGTGCATATACATTATGTGCAATGTGTGCATATACATTATGTGCAATGTGTGCATATACATTATGTGCATTGTGTGCACATACAGTCTGTGCAATGTGTGCACATACATTCTGTGCAATGTGTGCACATACATTCTGTGCAATGTGTGCATATACATTCTGTGCAATGTGTGCATATACATTGTGCAATGTGTGCATGTACATTGTGTAATGTGTGCATATACATGCAAAGGACCAAACTATAAAGAATATTAGGGTATAGTAACATACAGTATATTTGTTTTAATAATTCTCAAAGCATCCTAATAACATCATGAGTTTAATGTTGCTTAATAAAATTTATTTTTAAGTAAAAGTATTTATCTCACTACATTTCACTTTTAACTTTGAGACCAGGTGTGTCTGAATAAATAATGAGTGTCATTTCTAAATAAATATCCGTGCTGCAGGAGTGCTCTCGATTTAAAGAGATGGGAGTGAAACTGGGGAGGCAGCTGGAAGAGCTAGAAGCAGCAATGCCCAGTAATGATCTGAACTCAGAAACTGAACCACAACTTCAAGACCGACTACAGACCTACCAGGTAAGATCTACTCCTTAAAAATTTCAAAAGAATAACTTGGAAAACCCTGTGTCTGTAATTACACCCAGGATGAGATCCCGCCAGTGTAAATTGTTCACACAAACCATACTTTCAATAGAAACTGAAAACTGATTACTCAGTTATACAGTACTTTCCCTGCTTTCTCGTCATGGTTGCCTACCTCTCATTATTGCGTTTTTATCTGGTGATATGGAGGACATGAGGAGGTCCGTCCTGTTCAGAGGAGTTATTTGGCAAGCCCTCTGATGAACTAGTGAAAAGCTGCCTCGGTAGATGAGGCAGGAAGGAGATGAAGAAGAAGGGCCTTCTCTGTGTGATTGATTCATTGTATGTGGGCTGCATGGGACCCCTTTTAGCACATTCTATTCCAAATCAAATTACTTGGATAGGCTGTTGCCATGTCTGTGGAACTTCATGTTCTCGTAGCCACTTTGACTGCTCTTGTATTATTTCGTTCCACACAATTACGGAAGCTCATTTCTCAGCCCAACTGACTCATGCATAGTGGTAAGCGCGGACTATTGGACAGCCGTAATAGATTTATGCTATGCTTTATTCCTATTCCTTAGTCCTTGAGTGGAAGGAGTTTGGGGAGGGGTGATGTTACCATAGCACTGAAAGGGTTTCAGGGGAAAAGAAAGATTGGGGGCCGGGGCTGAGTACAGGTGATGAGAAGACCATCTATATTTTTCTTACTATCTTTTTTTTTCTCATTCTTTTTCTGTTCTCACATCACCTCACACTGACAGCAGTTGCAAAGGCTCCTTGAGGGCAGCAGGCCACAGTTGGAGCTGCTGCAAGCCCAGGCTTCCAACCATGCTGTTCCGATTTCAGAGCTGCAGAAAAACTGGTTAGCTTTCAACAGACAGTTGGAGCAGGAGCTCCAACGCACGCAGGAGATGCAAGTCAGCTATGATAGGTCTGAACCTAATAGACCACTAAGACAAACTCTAGGGCGATTGGCTTCTTATTATCACCGTTTGTAGTTTCTGTTCTCCAACACTGCTGATTATTGTATCTAAGTATATAATAGATGACATTTTACAGGCAACATTTAACCTTGATTATGATGATAACGTGTGTAAACCGGTGTTGCCTGCAGGTTTCAGCAGCTTTCTGCTGAACTGGAAGTGTGGATTGCTTCTGCGCGTGAAAATGTGCAAATGTGGAACAATCGCTCCGATCCTAACCCACACGATTTGGGAATTCTTCTGCCAAATATTATGGTGATTAGCAGTCTACATACAGTGTAAACAAAACTGATGGTTTCGTATCTCGGTTTTAATGCTATATGCGTCATGTTGCAGGACTTCTTTAAGGAGCTGGAAAGCAGGTCTTTACAGAAGGACAAAGCAGTGAGAGCAGGCATGCAGGTCCTTAAACTGTCAGATACAGACGCTCCTGAACTACAACAACAATTGTTTCAGCTTGAGACACACTGGACAGAGCTCACTAACGCTGTACCCTCTGTTCAGGACACGCTGCAGAAAGTAGGCTTTCCTCACACCTTGTTTCTTTAGTGTCAAGTTTGTCTGTTGTAGTAGAAAAGGGATTCCGATCTTGTAATGTCAAGACATGTTTAAAAAAACAAGTGCACTGATGTATTACTGACTTGTACTGTTAAAAGCATGTAATGTTCATGAGGTGTATGGATGATTAGCATAAACAGGAACTGACATATACAAAAAAGACCAGAAACCAGCTACCTTCAGGTGTAATAGCATTTGGTAATACATCAGTCTCAGTACAATAGTTTCTAAATGATTTTAATTCACACATAACTAAAGTGTTAAACAAATTCCAATGTATCTCACTTATAGAGGACTTCACTCAAAATTTTTAATCTTAATAAATGTTAATTAATTACTTGTATTATGTCAATAAGAGAAATCAATAAGTACTTACGAATAAGCTTAATATACAAAAAAACAGTACAGAACAGATGGGCAAAAATTATGTAGCAAATAAGTATTTGTTACATGTAGTAACCGTAAAAGTGCAGTGTGCAGTGTTTTAATGGAACAAGAGAGTCCTAATAGAACTCTAAGGGGACATGTCAGTACTTATGAGTCTGATGTCCTGAAGGAAGACCCCCCTTCTGAGCCTTCCAGTTCTAGCCATCAGACTATGTAGGCATTTACAGCAGGATGAACAGGGAGTCACTGGGGACGTGTAATCCTTATTAACTCATAGCTCTGGTACTGCAGCACTTGGTGTAGATGTTACATGTTTTGACATGACATGAATACAGTCGAAAGTATTTATGCAATACTTTTAAATTTGTTATAGAGATGTGTGGTACCCTTCAAAAAAGTGATACTAATAAGTGTATTACTATATAGAATTCCACGTTGTGACTAAATACATGTTGCTAAGTACTTGTATGGTTCAGAACTATTTACTTTCTACTATCTACTCTCCAGTGTTTCAATAATTCGTTGTCCTGCTCTGTGTCCATGCTAGCTGTTGGCAGTTCTAGGTCAGAGTGCAGTCAGGGCTTATCTGGCCTCCTGGCTGGAGCAAATGAAGAAGAGACTGGAGAAGGAAAGCTCTAAAGAGCATCATGCCATGAACTCTACCGAGCTCAGCACGCTTGTACAGAATCTGAAGGTATCGCTTTATTTAGAATAGTTATCCTTTCTTTAATTCAGCCCTATTTGTTTTCCGAAAAAGCCTTCATTCTGTTAAGTTTAGTAGCAGTTACGGTTTAAAAGCAGTGTCTGATCTAATATTTGTTCTCTGGTGGTATTCCTCAGGACTGTAAGGCTGAAATGACAAGCCGACAGCCATGTGTAGACTTCCTTAACCACTCTGTAGAAGAGACGGGCTTTGTGGATGATGCAGCCAATCGTAATGAGCGTTTGACCCTTGCTGAGCAATTGGGAGCGCTCAATCTTGATTGGATCCTCCTACAGAGACAGATTGACATCAAGGTAGAGCTAGAGATTTTTATCATGAGACTAAAATTTGAACTGGTCAAAAATTACTCTTAAAATAGCGCTTAGCATGATGTCAAACGTATTATCTCCAGGTTCGAGAAACAGAGCACATAAAGCAGGACTGTGCACAGAGAGAGGGACATCTGCAGCAACTCTGTCGTTGGATCTCAATGCAGGAAAAAAATATGAGGGAAAATGAAAAGCCAGCGGGCCGGATACATATACAGAAAGCTTTAAAGGATTATGAGGTCTTCATGAGAATTAAAAAAAAACTCTTTAATGCAGTATTTGTTCATCTTGAATAATGCAGTTATATGCAAATATCTTAATCATTTGTGTGCAGAAGGAAGAGGAAAAGTTGAAACTAAAGTTCACCGAGTTGCTGCAGATGAGAAATCTTCACATGTTAGGGCAGAAGGATGGCCAGCACCCAGGAGATCAGACATTCTCCTCGCAGGTGGAAAGTACGAATGAGCAGTGCCAGACTCTGGGACAACAGGTACATCCTTATTTGACATGGCATTTGAAAAGGTTAGAATCAATGAATAAAAGCCAGTTAATCACATATTTTAAAGCTCATGTCACCTCATAGTGCAGAGTACCACATTCAGAGGAAAGTTCTGCATTCTCTCTTGTACATACATGAGCTCAGATGTTACAAGATTGAATGGCTAAAATGTCTGCAAATGACATATGAGAAAAAGTTGCCTCCTATCCGAAAGCCTTATTCAGTTGAATATTCAATAAAATGATATATTTGCCTATATTCAATAAAAAATACTTACGTCTCATTTAGTAGGTGAAGATAGGGGGATAAAAGTGTAGTACATACAAAATAATGGCTGTAATTCAAAATTATAAATGATCTAAGCAGGCCTTGATTTGAGGAATTGGGGTATTTTAAATATGAAATAATTGAATGCTAATCAAGCTAGGAGAAATAGGTAGAACTATAAAGATATAGAGATATATGGGATATATATATATATATATATATAAGATATAGAGATATAAAAGTACCGTATATGGCTACAGTTTTGTGAACACCCTACCAGCCCTCATACGTGTGGCTTCCCCAAACTGTTACCACAAAATGGTATGGTCTGAGCTCACGGGTTTGCCAGGGTTGGTCTAGAAGAACTTGATTGTCCTGCACTAACGCAGGACTAAAGATAGATAGAACTAATAGAACTAAAGATATACTGCGTGTATATAGAAGGACAAAAGGGGAAAAAAAAATTTGTAGGATGTCCCATCATATTTCACGGCTATGATTGGCATGTGGAATGCGGAAGGAGATAATCTCCTACTGCTATAACATAATCTCTCCTGCTGCAGATGAGTGCTGCTCGGGCTGCTCTGGGCAGGCTGAAGGAGAAGTGGGCTCAGTGGAACACAGCACTAAGGGATGCAGTGCTGCAAACTGTTAGCATAGCCTATAAGCTGGAGTGCAGCAAGATCCCGACGTTATCACTCCAGCAGAGCAAAGAACATGTAGATCAACTTCAGGTAATAGCAACGTTTACAAAATTTACATAACGACTCAAATATCTCTCTAAATATAAAAAAAAGTGGTATGAAGATGTTTCTTGTCAATAGGAGCTTCAGATGGAGGTGGAAAGATCACAGCAGTCCTGGACGAACTTAGACAGTCTTTTTTCAGACCTGAAAGACAAAATCCATGCGGGTGCTTCTGTACTTCTGTCCAATGAATTGGATCAAAGGAAAACACGGTCAGTAAGCTAATTTCATAGCCGCTTTGGCCATTCAGATGACAATGTCTGTATTGCATTTGAAGTAATAAACCACTGGCCAATAATAAGATACCACAGTAGAATGACATGAAAGCTGAAAAAAAGCCAAGCATAAAAACAGGTCTGTAGCATAACAAAAAATCAGACAACAGTTGTAAAATAGTGACATGTTGAAACAAAGGTGCTAAAATATATGAACGAATTGTGGCAGAAAAAAAAGAATTGAGTATGGTCTATAAATATTAGGGGAACAACTAATGGCAGGACAGGGGCAAAGAAAAGATTGTAATCCCAGAAATTCACAAAGAACGATAAAAAGAAAGGGCACACGCTTACGTATCAGGTTGCCCTCTGGTGGTCAGGAAGGGAAGCACCTCTAATGTATATAATATTAAGTTCAAGTTCATTGGTCACAAATACATTGTATGATACAACATATTATGTATATATTTACATTTACAGCATTTGGCAGACATGCTTATCCAGAGCGACTTACAACCAAGCAGCTGAGGGTTAAGGGCCTTGCTCAGGAGCCCAGCAGTGGTAGCTTGTGGTGGTGCTGGGAATCAAACCCTCGACTTCAGATCAGCAGTCCAACACCTTAACCACTGAGCTACCACTTCCTCATATATGCATATATAATGTAACATAATTATTTTTAGAATCAGTCAAAAATGCCCCTGTTGCCATTTCAAACAGGATATTTGACCCTAAGTGGCATTACATCAAAATCCATTACACATTTCTAGTATTTACATACAGACAACCTTTTCCAGAGCGACATACATTTTATCAAATTTTTTTTATCCATCTGAGCCGTTGAGGGTTTAGGGGCCTTGCTCAGGTGCCAAGTAGTGGCATCTTGTTGGTGCTGGGGACCTTAACACCTTCTCATCAAGGTCAGAACAGCCAAGTCACTCGCTTGAGAGACAATAAAATAAATTAACTAATAATTTATTCAATAATTTAATTAATAAATTAAAATAAATAAACACTTGCTTTGAGAGACAATAAAATAAAATAAAGCTCTGTCTTAAATACCTAGCACTTGATATTTAATTGAACAAAACCCTTGCTGCTCTTGCTTGAGCAGCAGTTGAACTTGAACTTGAACTTGCTTCCAATTGTTTTGGATTAATGTTATATTTACATGACCTAGCGTACAAATATTGACCGCTATGCATTGATAGAGACTCAGACACCTTTTGTAAGTTGATAGTTTGGATGGGTGTCTCCCAAATACTGTAAATGAAAATTTAAACTAGTGAACTACCACTCCCCTAGGGTCAATTCAGGAAGTGGACTTTTAGTGGAATGTACACCGACATGTCAATGGTATCAACTAACAGGTGAGGGGAGACTTAAATCGTCAGTGATAAAGTGGTGAGGAAAATAAAAAACATGTTCGCATATTATGTAGTATATCATCCAGTACTAAAAATCTACATGAGCAAGCCTTAGTTTGTTAAAAAAAAAAAAAAAAAAACATACATTTCACCTAGAACGAATCCTTAAACGTGACCTGCATCTAAAGAATCAAAAATTCTTTAGAAACATAGTCTTAAGCTTAAAGCTGCAACTTTAATGTACACATTGAAGGATGTTGCAAACATCACTGTTGATAAACTGAGGAACACATGTCCACCAGAATGTATTAAGCAGACTGGAAAAGGATATTTGCACGTGTCTTCTGTTCCTTTATTTCTCTCGATTACTCAGGCCACTTTTACTCTGCAGAGAGTTTCCTGCTACGTTGATTAATGGAACAAATTGAGGATGTTGTTTCTTGGAAACAGTAAATCTGCCAGACTGGCACATAGTGAGCATTATGTACCGCTGTTCATATTATGTCTTAAAATAATAAATAAATACTCTACACTTTTAGAATGCAGTTACAGATTCTGATAATTATATTGTACACTACAACTGATGAGAATATTTAACTATATTATTGATTTGGTTAAAGACTGAACACTTTGCCGCTTGTGTTTAACTGTGATTTGTGACAGTACTGTACAGTATCTATAGAGCATAACTCATCTAAAGAGGTGACACTCAGTTTATGTCTGATGCTGTGCAATGCGCCATGCTGATGTCACCTACTGAACTTCGAGGAAGTCCAAGATATTTACATTTATTTTGATTGATTGAATGGTTGACGCAAAACAATTTTGAGTTTTTAATTATTCTTAAGTTCTTAACTAATAATCAAGTACAGCTGTAAAATCAATGTGAATGTGTCGGAGAGAGGTGTTGCTTTTTCCTTTGCTTTTTTTGGTCGTTTTTAAATTAAATATGTTAATAAATAAATTATTATAATAAATACATTTAGGGTAAATTTAGTCAATTTAAATACCCTGATGCTCGCTGTGTCTCTGTCAATAAAGCCAAAACAAAATCCTTCTTTTTCGCACTCAAAACTTTTCATTTGAACTCTTTAGGCATATGGGCAAAGGTCATTATTTCATTCCAGTTTCTTCTGTAATTCTGTTAGCACTGTCTTTGCCATCCAGCTGGTTCTACTGTTAGAGGAAAGCGATGATCACAACTTTTCCTCGTTAAATAAGATTTTGTCCAGGTAATCACCTCATCAGTACTTAAAGTGTTGGGGGGGAAGTGGTAGCTCAGTGGTTAAGGTGTTGGACTGCTGATCCGAAGACCGGTGGTCGGTTAGCTGTTGGGTCCCTGAGCAAGGCCCTTAACCCCTTATCTGCTCGGTTGTAAATCGCTCTTGATAAGAGTGTGCTGTAAATGTACTTAATTAAGCAGAATGGGGTGTGCCTGTGTTGGAATCGCCTGCTTAAATAAATGTCCTTTTTTCTCTTTAAAAACAAATGGACCAGCTATCTCTGTGTCTATTTGTATCCATTAGGATAATATATTCATAGGTTGTAAAATAGCCTTTGTATGTATGTGCATCAGGTGGGAAGCTGCTGTACGTGACGTCAGTTTGGAGCTGGAGAAGGGTCAGGTGGAGCTGCGTCTTTGGCAGGAGTACAGACTGTTATATGAAAGCTGCTCTGAGCGTTTAAACCATTACCGCAAGCAGTCTGACGCATTTCTAAGGCTTCAGAAAAAGCTGGAATATGACACTGAGCTGCTTCACAGCACGATCAACAACATCATCGTGAGTGATACAGAAGTGTCTACACCAAGTCAGAACCATGGCAGAAAAAAAACAACATTTTCTGAAAAAACCCAAAAAATTTCTTATATTTTGTTTAGATGAGAAAACTTTTTCTGCTATTCTATAGGCACCATTAGGCATAAGGGTTAAAAAAGAATGATGTAAGCACAATTGTTGTAAGTGTAATTACTAGATTTAGAGTTATATGTATAGCCAAATGTGTATGTATATTCCAAAGTAGGTGGAAAAAAATATTTTTAAAGATCATAATGAATTTCAGTTGTGCTGTGTATTTTTCTCACTAAAGGCTGTGGTGTTTCCGAGGGAACATTCGGTCCTGAGTTAATGCATGGCATTGCTTGCAGGACTAAAAATACCTGCAGGTTTTTTAGCTCTGTATGAAAAACGGCCAAATCAATTATATGTTGTTTTGGACTGTAAAAACAGTCCCATGTAAAAGGCTCTAAAACGGAAACATTTTACAAATGTCCTGACTAATACCAGATTTTGCTATAACAGAAATGTCTCTGGAGTGATGTTCAGAATGTTCAAGATTGAGAAAACATTACTTGCTAAAAATAACCAAGTGGGAATGAAAATAATGTTTGATTTACACACAGTGTTTATGACACATCCATTAGTATACAAATGTAGCACCATATTAATGGTCTAATTTAGTGAGGTAAAATGTCTAGTCATTACAACATGTATTTTGATTTCATTTTCATATTACTTGTTAATTTAATTCATTAATTCGTTCTATTTAATGCATTCTAGGAAATGGAGGACAAGCTAAAAGCTTTGGGGGGCAATGTTGAAAATGTATTAGAGGCTTCGAAGCTATTTATTGTACAGTTCGAGCCCCAGGCAGCAGCTATGGTCCAGTCAGAGGCCAGGCTTCTCTTACATACTCATGTGCATCTGAGCCAAGCACTAGTTAAAACACGGGAACAACTCCAGGTAACGGATTTAATTCCAGTCCCAAAAATAACACAGAATGTTAATTTACACTGCCTTAAAATGTCAAATGAATGTTTACATATGTTCTGTTTAAATGTTTACATATGCACATCTTATAGGGGGAGCTGGAAGATCATGTCTGTTTCAATACTGATTTAAAATCACTAATGCAGTGTCTCAAAAAATCGGAAAGTGTGTTGACGTCCTCCACCGCAAGCTCTGAACAACTAAAGGTGAATCAGTTACGTTGGAGTCATGGTGATGACTCACCTGCAGTTTTTAACCTGCAGTAACCCGCGTACATATGAAACATTTAAAGATATGATAATAAAGTGAATAATAATAATATACAAATGTAATAATTTAATAATAAATGAAATCATAATTAAATAGTGAAAAATAATAATTTATTTATTGATACACACAACAATAACACATTTCTGTAGGATTAATTACATTACAATTTTTTGGATTACTTGCTGTTAAATTATAATTAACCTCCTACAACCTGGCGTCCACATACGTGGACATAAAATGTAAGACAAACCAAAGCCCGGGTCTTAGGAGGTTAAGGAAAAAAGAAGAGTGAACCTGTAAAATGTCCTACAAATGTGTCTTTTTACAATTTATTTTGTTGCCGTTATTGGATGTTAGATGTAAGAAAATATGTATATTCTCAACTAATCGCTTCTACTCTCCTTGTCATGTGTAAGCTCGCTCTTTTGGAGTTAATTGTACGAACCCCTGACCTCGGACCTTTGAATGATCGAAGCGTTAGACTGCTGCTTGCTGCATCTGAGACTGAGCAGCTACAGGTCCTTAATACCCATTGGGGGCAGATCTTCACCCAGGCCATGAACAGGCACAGGTGTGTGCTGCAGATATTGATTACCTCTTCTGTCAAACATATTTATATGTTTTATTTCATAGTGAAAAATCAGTGTTTGGTATTGGAAGTAGCAGTGCAGTGATTAAGGTTATCAATTAGTATATTTTAATGAAATCTTCAGACTGCCTAGAAGTTATTGTTAGTTATTTGAAAAGGGGATTAACTGGTCTGCTTAGCTGCATGCTTGGTAACTAGGCTTAAATGCATTCATTCATCTTTAGTAATCGGTTTATCCTGGTCAGACTTGGGATGGACCTGGAGAATATTTAATATCAGTGTGAAAAAGACTGAGGCACACACAGATTTTCACAAAAACTTTATTTAGGTATGAGAAATCATAACATAAGAAACTGTATAGACAGGTGTTAAAGCATTCATCCGTTCATTGTCTAGCGCTTATCCTGTTCAGGGTTTTGGGGACGCTGGAGTCTATCCCACCCTGGACAGTCGCCAGTTAATCGCTGGGATAACACTTGGAGACAGACAACCATTCACACTCACATTCACTCCTTTGTGTGACAAATTGGTTTACAGTTGTGGTGTTTTTTTTAGGGAAGTGTATCATGTGCAGTTAGGCGATTACAGCATCCAGGAAAAGCACCATGCTTTTATGGTTCTAATGGAGAAACTGGAATCTGGGCTCTCCAATGACATTTCTGGAAATGAATCGTCTATGAGAGAACATCTTGCTATAAATCAGGTGAAATTTTTGTTTCTCTATTCTATGTCCTGGCACATTATGCCTACTCACCACATGTCTGGATGCAATTGGATTGCTTTGTCAGATGTCCACTTTTAACTATTATTACACTATGATGCAATATTTAGCTTTCAAACACTGTATCTTTATGTATATTCTTATAGCTGACTGCTAAAATCAGGTCTATCTTTAGATTACTGTCATTGTATTTCTACAGAATCTGAAGCTGGAAGTGTTGATTGGCCAGCAGCTCTGTGATTCTGTGGTCAGTGAAGAACTGAGGCTTTTGGATAAAAGTCAGGCAGAGGACAGGTGAGATGAACTCACTGTAGTGAAAATATTGGCACAATCGCACAGCTTACTTTTTACCTACTAATTAACTTTTGTACACCAGGATTACTTTCTTAATTAAATTCTGAAAACCAATTTCGTAATTATTCATTTCTAATAACTGGCTGTCTATCAAAGTAGAAATTCATGCTGATTTTCTCAAACAAATAATGTAGAACAAAGTTCAACCCAGTGCTAAGGCAATAGGTAAATTTAAACAATGGCAAAATGCATAGTGCAAAAAAAAAAAACAATCATAAAAACTTTAAAAAGAAAAATGAAAAACAAATTATAAAAAAATTTCAAAAACTTACAAAAATATACAAAATTACAAAGGCATGTCACCTAAACCATTCAATATTTTCTAATTATCATTAATTCCACAGTAAAAGATAATAGATAATAATAATGAAATTAAAATTAACAACACAACACAAAACCACAATGGCAGATCTGAAACAAACATGGAGGTGTGCAAAGATAAATAGTGCTAAAGGGTGTTCTTGAAGATCCGCAACACCTGGAAAGAGACTCTGAGAGTTTTATTTGATACTATTATAATAACTATGATACCGATTACCTATATCTATTATAATAACTATGATACTACCTATATATATTATAATAACTATGATATCTATTATAATAACTATGATACCTATTACTGAATATTTATGTACAGTATAGTATTATACGTACCTATGTAATAGTTCATACATACATACATACATACATACTTACATGTATGCATTTGTTGTTTTATTTCTATCTAGTTCATAATCTACAAAATGTGTTATAAGAAGTGTAATATAAATAAACAATATTATGATTGTAATAGCTGGGACTTAAACAAAAGCACTTCTTTCCTTTATTTCCATGGTGGAAAAAAACCTGAAAATGCCATACTAGTGTGACTCTATATCTAATATTTTCAGTCAATCATGTCATATTATTTAACAAAGCATGTCCTAAAGAGTTCATCTTGGTTTGTTGGTGTTTAGGAATGCTCTGATTCTAAGGCTGGCCCAGTTGAAGGAGCGATGGCAGGGAATAGTGTGTAGGGTTCACCAGCGTTGCAGGTTCCTGGTGGAACAAACTGAACACTGGAGGCTGTATAGAACAGGTCTGAAAAGACTTTGGAGATTTCTGAAGGACTTAGATCATTTACAGTCATCTGCTGAATTAGTACCTTGCAGCTTTCAACAGCTTCAACAATACATTAAAGATTATGAGGTAAGCTTGCTCAGGAGAGATTTGTCGTGTTTTTGACATTTCTTTAAATCTCAACTCTAAATGCTCTAAAAGGCCATGAGTTGAATGAATTGAGGTTCCCATGACAGCAAATGAACAATCCAAGAAGTATTGCATCAAGTGGCTATTTAAATCATGGTAGCTTTAAATGTCTAAAATGTATATATCTTCTCTAAACCATTACAGCTAGGTTTGTCGCCTCTAAAATAAAAGTTCACCTAATCTTTCTGTGGGACAGGAAAGTTGGAGGCCAGTAGTGGAACATTTAATATTTTTAGATAATTAAAGTGCCTCCTCTGGAAGGCACAACAGACAGCTGCCTATTTCCTGTGCCTAGGAAATGAATCAAATTATCCAGCAGAATAATGCAGTACTCTTTTTTTTTTCACAGCAAGCTCAGGAGAAGCTGAGCGATAATGAGGAGCTTTACACCCAGACTGTGCAGGTGTACAAGCACATCTTATCCTTAGCAGATGTACAGACAGAAGCTGAACTGGGAGCTGAAAATGAGGCTTTGCGGGAAGCCTGGGAGGAAAGAAAATGCCTATTTGTGAAGAGGAAAACTCTCTCAGAAACTATCATTCAGGTATGTGGTCAAGAACCCTCACACTGGAGCTCATCTTGAATTTCTGAGCCTTTAAGTCCTGTAAGTTGTGACGTGAGGTATATCCCACCCACTAACAGTAACATATCCCACCCACTAACAGTAACATATCCCACCCACTAACAGTAATATATCCT